>JAQZBX010064485.1:0-16482 GCA_029593785.1 Cabassous unicinctus | reverse complement strand
ACTCGTAATGAATTTCTTACTTCAGCCATTTTTTCTTTGGATAAATGTATGTCATATGTTCCTTTGTTTTTATTTTTTGTCTTCTTAGTTGCTTTTAAACTCTCCTCCAACTCTCTCTCCCTTGTTTTTTCCTTTCAACTTGTAGAACTTCCTTTAGTGTTTCTTGAAGTGCAGGTTTCTTATTGACATACTCTCTTAAATTCTGTTTATCTGTGAATATTTTAAACTCTCCATCATTTTTGAATACCAGTTTTGCTGGGTAGAGAATTTGTGGCTGGAAGTTTTTTCTTTTAGTATTTTGACTATGTCATACCACTGTCTTCTTGCCTCCATGGTTTCAGCTGAGAAATCAGCACTTAATCCTATTGTGCTTCCCTTGTATGTGATGGTTCTCTTTTCTCTTCCTGCCTTGAGTAATTTCTCTTTGTCTTGAGCATTGGACATTTTGACAAGTATATGTCTTGGAGTTGGCCTGTTGGGATTTATACAGTTTGTTGTGTGCTTTGCTTCCTGGATCTGCACATCCATCTCTCTCAATAGGATTGGGAAGTTTTCAGCCATTATTTCCTTCAGCACTCCTTCTGTTCCCTTTCCCTTCTCTCCTCCTTCTGGGATGCCCATAATGCGTATGTTTAAGCGTTTTGTGTTGTCGGTTAATTCCCTAAGTCCCTGCTGGATTTTTTCTATCTCTTTGTCTGTTTTTTCTACTATCTGTTTGATTTCAGATGTATTGTCTTCCACATCACTAATTCTTTCTTCTGCCTGTTGAAATCTGCTGCTATGTGAATCCAGAGTCTTTTTGTTTTCTTGGATTGTGCCATTTGTCACCATCATATACATTATCATTTTGAGAGTGTTTACACTTTCTTCAGTAAGTTCTCCAAGTGTCTTCTTTATATTCTTTATATTCTTAATGTCTTCCTTCACTTCTTTAAGTTGGTCCATAATATTTGTTTGGAAAGCTTCAATTAGTTGTTCAATGACCTGCTTCAGTTCCTGGTTTTTAGTTTGTTCATTGGATTGGTCCATGTTTTCCTGTTTCTCTGTGTGGTTTGTAATTTTTTGTTGCCCTCTAGTCATCATTTGATCTTGATGGATTTATTCAGTTGATTAGCTTCTCTCTCTGCTCTAGAGTTTTATTTAGCTGGTGGTTCTGTGTGTGTGTAAAGTTTTCTATTTGATACTTTTTCTTCATATTTTATTTTCTTGTTTCTTTCTATGTTCCCTTGAAGGCAAAAGATTAGGTCTGGAGGAATCGAAAGATGTGAGAAAGGAAGAAGCATAATGGTAATATTGCTAAAAGTTAGAAGAGGGGCCAAATAAGACTTAATGAAGTGAATATTTAACTCAAATAGGCAGTGTAGAGTAATAGGAGAGAAAGTGGAGTACCTACAATGGACTGGGAAACCAAATGGAAGCGTATATATATAATGATTTAGAGGGCTAGAATTATGAGGAGGGAGAGAAAGAGTTAAGAAAGGGCTAAAAGGAAAGAGTTAATATTCGTAAAGAAAGAGAAAAACAAAATAGAGGGAATAGAAATTGACACCCTTGAGTTGTGGGCATATGGAAAAAATGTGAAATTTAATAGCCACAACCGAAAGCAGAGGGCAGAAAGATGAAGGAGGGATAGTAGATAGTTTGGAATACAAAATCAATATATAGGGAGAATGTGAAATTACTGAAGAAGAAGCACAGCAAAGAAGACAGAAGCTAGGAGCACCTAATTTTTTTTAAAAAATTAAAGAAAGAAGAAAGGGGGAAGGAAAGAGGAAAGGAAAGCAAGAGGCCACAAACAAACAGAGAAAAAGCAAGCAATCACACTGGCAAGCAGTCAAACAAAGCTAATAGGGATCAATATTCCCTGGGGTCCCGTGGATTCTCTCAGCCTGCTTGTGTTTATCAAACAATTTCCCCGCAGGGTTTTGTATGCAGGTCCTGAAGAATCTTTTGGCTATTAAACTAAATTATAAAGAATTTATTTTTCGTTTATTAAAGGGACCATTTATTTATTTATTTATTTATTTATTTATTTTTATACAGGACTGAAAATAAGTCCTTCTCTAGACAACCCCCCTCATGGAAGAGTCTCTAACTGGGGTCCTGGAAACTAATCAAGCACTTCCCAATTTCTGCATTCCCCAGGGATGCAAAAGTCTGATGTGTAGAACGCTAAAAACGGCAGACTCTGGCAGACTCTGCCCTTCTGGATCAGAGCCCCTGCGTCATCGGGATGCATGTAAATGAGGTTAACTGCAGATTCGCCTCTCCCCTCAGCCTGGTGCTACTGCAAGCTTGCTTATCTGCTCCCCAAAGTTATGAGGGGGTCCAGGCAGCCAGATTGACAGCTAAAATATCCCCTCTCTGCTTTCTGTCAGAACTCTCCCTCTTTTGGGGATTGTCCCTCTTCCCAGCTCCATGGGCTGGGCCTAATCCCTTGGCTGCTCTGCTACTCAACTCCCTAGAAGATTAACCCCTCCCCTCCTCCAGGTGCTGATTCACTGCATGTGTTTTGTTCATCTAGGTTGCGGGGGGCTTCAGGAAGCCAAATCCCCAGACAATAAAGCTCTCTTACCAGAGCTCCCCCCTCATAAAACGCCCTTCTACCGGGTCGGGTCACCCAGTTACCGGAGTCACGGGAGTCACTGTTCCAGGCAGCTTTTATTTCTTTCCCATTAAGGGAGGGGGTCAGCCGACTGTGTTAACCACCACAGGCCGGCTTAAAACTCATGAATCTCTATGGTTCAGTCCACACCGTCAATCTGTCCAGATAGATGTCCCAAGGTTCTTTCTCCACACCCCGACAGCACAGACACCCGTGCCGCACCCCGTCCACTCTCTGCCGTGATCTGCGAGCTGCTCGCAGTCGCCCTCCTAAGCCGACGCCATCTTTTTTTTTCAGTCCCCTTTTGAGTTTTGAGATATAATGAGTCAGGGTTTTGTAAAAGGTAAGGAAGAACAAGTTCAGAAGCCTGGTTTGTAGGTTAGTGTTTTCTCAGTGACATTTTTTAGGCCCTGTCTCATGATAATGTGATCAAGAGGCTATGGGAAAAAATTTTAAAAAAGGAATGATTATATACACTTTAAGATTAAATGAATATATCCATAACATATACAAAAGGTGAAATAAAAGAGTGTCATTGTGTTCCCTTCACAGGAATTGAATTAAAAATTAAAAGCAACTCACACAGGCACAAAATTTGAAAAGTGACAAAGTACAATGAAAAAAAATTGCTATTATATTACAGCACAATGTAAATTCCTACTGTGTAGCTTCGTAGAGTTCCTGATGCTTAGCTTTCTCTGACAGGGTATGGAGGAAAAAGGTTAACTGACAGGCTCCTGAGTGAATACTGAGAATGCTCACCAAGAAATGATTTTAAAGACCTGGAGATAAAGTCACACACACAAAAATCTTCAAAATCCTACATAATGTGTCAAGATCTCAAAGTAACATGAGGAAAGAAGGTAAATATTCAACTTGGAAATCATTTCTCCCTATTTTATTGATTCTAACCTCATTTCCTTGTGCTCAGGGAATATACATAGCAATAATCAATATTTTGAAAGCATTACAACATTTTTGGTGACCTAACATATGGCCTATCCTAGAGAATGACCCAAGTCCACTTGAGAAAAATATGCATTGTGCTTTTGTTGTGTGAAATGTTCTTGATATGTCTGGTAAATCTTGTTCATTTAGCGTACTGCTTAAGTCTTATATTTCCTTATTGATCTTTCTACTAGATTTTCTCTTTGTTATTTCAAGTGGTATACTAAATCTCCTACAATTAATGTAGAATCAGAAATTACTCCCTACAAATCTGACAGTATTTGCTTCATATATTTTAAGGCTGTGCTGCTGGGTGAATATTTACATATTTCTAATTGTGATATCTTCTTGGTAAATTGTCCCATTTATCAGCATATAATGTTGGACTTTGCCCCTCATAACTGCTTTTGACTAAAGTCTATTTTATCTGATATTAGTATAGCTACTCCAGTTCTTTTTCAGTTACTTCTTGTATGGCATTTTTTTCCATAGTTTTCACTTTCAAACTTCTCATATCTTTGAATTTAAGATTAGCGTCTTGCATTCAACATATAGTTGGTTGTAACATTTTTATCCATTCTGCCATTCCTTGCATTTCAACTGGGGCATTTAATCCATTTCCATTTAAAATTACTACTGGTAATAGAGGACTTCTACCATTTTGCTCTTTAACTTTTGTATGTCTTATACCTTTAGTGTCCCTTATTTCTTCTGATAATGCCTGCTTCTATATTTATTTGAATTTTTTTGTTGTACCATACTGAGTGACTTCTGTTTTCTATCTGGGTATATTCTTTATCTATTTTCATTGTAGTACCATGGTCTAAAATTTAACAAACTAAATATACAATAATCACATTTGTATTGATACCAACTTAACTTCAATGGCATACAAATAAACTTTTTCTATAAAGTATTGTCCCCTTACCATTTTTGTATATTACCACTTATATCTTTGTACATTGTCCAAAAGCATAGATTTATCATTACTTTTTATGCATTTGTGTTTTAGCATCTGAAAGAAGTGAAAATTGGAGTTATATACCAAAAATGCACTACAATGTTGCAGGCATTTATAATTTCCCAAGAGGTTACCTTTACCCCAGATCATTATTTCTGTATGCTGCTTTGATCCAGTGCCTAGTGTCCTTTCTTTCAGTCTGAAGAGTTCCATTTAACATTGCTTTGAGGGCAGGCCTAGTGGTGGTGGTCACCTTCAGCATTTGTTTATGTAGGAATGTCTTAATCTTATACTCATTTTTTTTTTAAAGAAAGTCTCCCTGGATAAAAGATTCTTGGTTGGAAGGTTTTGGGTTTTTTTTTTTTTCAGAACTTTAAGTATTTCAACCCACTGCCTTGTTGTCTTCATGGTTACTGAGGAGAAATCCACACTCAATCTAATTGTAACTCCCTTAAACATACTCTGGCTTTTCTCTTGCAGCTTTCAGAACTCTCTTCTTGTCCTTTGAATTTAATAGTGTGATCAGTTAACGACATGGTGTATTTTTCTTCATGTTTATCCTGTTTGGTGTTCTCTCGATATCTTGGATGTGTACATTAACATTGTTTGTTAAGTTTGGGAAGTTCTCTAGCATTATTTATTTGAATATCCCTCCTGTACCTTTCTGTCTTTCTTCTCCTTCTGGGAATCCCACAATGTCTATATTAGGTATGCTTGATGGTGTCCCAGAGTTGTCTTAGGGTACTTTTACTTTATGTGATAATTTTTTTTTTTTTTTACTTTCTGCTCCTCAGACTGACTCATTTCAGTTGTCTTGTCTTCAAGGTCACTGATTCTTCTGTCAGCTCCAATATGCTCTTGAAACCCTCCTAGAAATTTTTCACTTATGATATTGGCAGTCTTCAAACCCAGTAGTTCTCTTTGGTTCCTTTTTGAATTTCCTATCTCTTAATGAAGATTCTCATATTGCACATTCCTTATTTTCCTAATATCCTTTAGTTCTTCCTCTGTATTTTCCTTCATCCCCTTGAGCATTTTTAAGATCATTTCTTAAATGCTTTGTTTGGTGTGTCCACATTCTGGTCTCTTCCATTGGTGTTTTCTGGGTTTTTATCCTCTTTCTTTGTACAGACCATTACTTCCTGTTTCTGTTTTTCTTGTACTCTGTTGCACACTGTGCATTTTATTATTTTCAGATGTTACCTCTGATATTTATTTCCTGAGATATCTGTTTCTTGATTTTGTAACCTGCTGGAGAAAATATGGATATTTTCTTTACTTTCAACCCTCCTATCAGAAAGATCTGCCTAAGGCAAATTCAGTGTGCAGATTTCCCCCTTTCTTTCTGGGTCTTTGTATTTTTCTGGGCTTTTGCTTGTTAGTTGTTTGGGAATTCCTCTGTTTATTGGAATTTGTTTGACCTTTCTGTGTCCCAGGAAACAGACCTCTTTCACCTGAGAGGTTGAAACTGAAAGCCTTTTCCCCAGACTGTCTGCCTTTATAGATTCTTACATTTATTTCATTACATCAACCTGCTTTTGTAAGTCAAATTCTAGGAGAAAGGGCATGCCAGAGAGGACTTTCCCAAGTTAATCTTTCCCAGTCATACAGAGCCAAGGACCTAAAAAGGGGGCACAGACCAGATCTAACTTGCATTGGGGAGGCAATCAGGTAGGATGCTGATGGCTCCCAAAATCTGAGCTTTCTTATTCTGTCCAGCAAATGAAGCCATTCAAATAACTGTCCTCCACAGCTCTGAGGAAGTGAAGCATCTTTAATTCTCCTCCACTGCAATATTTGTTCCTTTGTCTTGAATGGGTTAAAATAAAGGCCACCTTTGGAGCCAGGACCACAACAATCCACCTTCACTAATCAAAAGCTATGATAAGTGATCTACTCTGCCCTACCCTGGTGTTGGGGAAGAAGATTTTTATGTCCCTTTCTGTCACCAGCACAATAGGCAGGGGTTGAACCCCACATGGCCTGCCTTGAGAATGGGGAATGGGTCTTGTTGTTGCCATTTGGAAAGGGCAATTTCCTACTCTTTATGATAATTTATCAGAAGCTCCCTCCTGCTTTTTCCTGGATACTGTAGTACTATTCTGTCCTCTGGAGATAAAAAAGAAAAGAAAAAGAAAAGAAAACAAACAAGCAAAAAAATAAACAAACAAATAAAAAACCGATGATTTCGACACCTGTCTGTATAACAGTTGTTCCATTTGGAAAGACTGAGTCCTGGAGCCCCCTTCTCCAACAACTTTCTACAATCTTCTCCAGGAATTTTTGAATTTTTTAGGTTATGTATCCAAGCACCTATATAACTGCCTGATTATTAGTAGGTTCTTAGTGAATGTGTGTTAGAGTAATAAATGAAATGATTTAGCTCAGAGAAAATACAGTTTGAAATTTTTGAAATCTCACTGAATATTGAAATATATATAACATATTTAATAAAATATATATGTTATATTAAATATTAAAATGTATATAATATATATGATTATTGTAATTAGATATGTTGGCCAAGATATGCAAATATGTATTAGTATATAAGGAAGTTGTTAAATACAGGGGAGTTGAGGTAGGTATAGGAGGCAAGATCTCAAAAGACAGCACCTAAGAGTTACAGATCACAAGAAAGATGACACATCAGGAAAGAGAGATAAAGACTGGTAAGATAAAAAAATATCAAAGAGTTTTTCTAAATTCCTGCAGAAAATATTTAAGTTGTTAGGCGTATTCACCTTGTATAATGATTTAAAAATAATCGATTATTAGCATAAGAATAACAGAGATTGACGACTGTGACTTCATTTTTTTGTATTGGAGTGATTTCACGAAAGAATGAGAGGAGAAAAATTACTGTGGTAGACTTGTTTAAGTACAGGAGGTCATTCTCATGACCTTTGCTATAAAAGGAATCATAGAAATGATGCATTAACTTAAGATGAAAGTAAGGTTAAATGGTTACTGTTTTTGTTTTTGTTTTTGTTTTGTTTTGTTTTGTTTTTAACAGAAGAAATGTCTGCATATCACTATTCTGAAATAAATGTTGTAGTAAAGGGGAAAAAAAGGATTTTATGGAATTGTAATGTCGATACCATGCTGTTTTTTACCACTGTAGCTAGGTGATATGATTCAAAGTTTGAAAGTGAGCTCCGCCAATTTTGGTCTTCCTTTTAAAGATGTTTCTGGCTATTTGGGGCCCCTACTCTTCCAAAAAATTTAATAATGATGTTTTCCATTATCATTTCCAAATTCTAGTGGAATTTTTATTGGGATTGGATTGAACCTGTATATCAATTTGGATAGAATTGACATTTTAATGATATTTATGCTTCCAATCTATGTGCAGGATGCTCATCCATTTATTTAGGTATTTTTAAAAATTTTTCACAATGAATTGTAGTTTTCTGAATACAAGTGCTTCAGATCCTTGGTTAAGTTTATCTCTAAATATTTGGCTATTTTAGTGACCATTGTAAATGGAATTTTTTTTACTGATTTCCTGCTCAGATTGCACATTACTAGTGTATAGAAACACTACTGTTTTTATTAAGCTGGTATCCTGCCACTCTCCTGAAATCACTTATAAGCTCTAGTATCTTTGTTGTAGATTTTTGGGGGCTTTCAAAGTATAGAATCATATCATAAATGAATAGTGGAAGTTTTACTTCTTCCTTTCCAATTTGGATTAATTTATTTTTCTTGCCCTATTGCTGTAGGTAGAACTACTAGCACTATATTGAACAACATTTGTGACAGTGGGCATCGTTGTCTTAATCCTGATCTCAACAGGAAAGCTTTCTGCCTTTCACTGTTGAGTATAATATTAGCTGTGGGTTTTTCATATATGGGCTTTATCATGTTGACAAAGCTTCCATTAATTCTTATGTTTTGTAGCACTTTTTTAAGAAAGATGCTGTCTTTTGTCAAATGATAGTGTCATGTGATTATTCTACTTGATTTATAAATGTACTGAGAGATTTTCTTATGCTGAACAATTCTTGCATTCCTGGCATAAAACCCACTTGATCATGATGAATAATTCTTTTAATGTGCTGTTGGACTTGTATTATGTTGCAGATTTTTGCATCCATATTTATTAGGAAAATGGGATTCTTTTCTTTTCCATAATATTTTTATGTGGTTTTGATATTAAGGTGATACTGGCTTCATAGAATGAGTTTGTTAGCATTTTTTCTTCTTTAATTTTTTGGAAGAGTTTGAATAAGATTGTAATGAAATCTTTGAATGCTTGGTAGAACTCAACTATGAAACAATTTGGTCCTGGGGTTTTCATTTTAGGGAGTATTTCATGAATGTTTCAATCTCTTTATTTGTGATTGGTTTGTTGAGGTCTTCTATATCTTCTAGGGAAAGTGCAGGTTATTTTTACATTTCTAGAAATTTTTCTATTTCATCTATGTTGTTTAGTTTGTTGGCATACAGTTGATCATAGTATCTTCTTAGGAGCTCCTTTATTTTTGTGCTTTTAGTAGTAATATTGCCATTTTCATTTTTTATTTTATTTATTTGCATCTCCTTTATTTTTTTTCTTGTTCTTTTTAGCTAATTGTTTGTTGATTTTGTTAATCTTCTGGAATGAGCAACTTTTAGTTTTGTTAATTTTCTCTACTAATTTTGGTTCTCAATTTCATTTATTTTGCTGTGTTATTTATTTCATTCCATCTGCTTGCTTTGGGATTACATTACTGCTCTGTTTCTTGTTTCTCCCTCTGCGTGGTTAGATAATTGATTTTAGCTCTTTCTTTATTTTAATGAAAGCATTGAGTGCTATAAATATCCCTCTCAGCACTGCCTTCATTGCATCATAGGTTCTGATATGTTATGTTCTTATTTTCATTCAACTAGAGTTATTTATTAATTCCTCTCAAAAATTTCTTCTCTGAATGACTGATTATTTAATAGTGTGTTGTTTTATCTCCATATATTTGTGAATATTCTCTTTTTCTGGCCAGCTGTTGATTTCAAGCTTTATTCCTTTATGATCAGAGAAAACGTTATGTATAATTTAATCTGTTGAATTTATTGAGATTTGCTTTGTGACCTAACATATGGTCTGTCCTGGAGAAATACCCATGACCACTTGAGAAGAATGTATATCCTGCTGTTTTGAGGTTGCAGTGTTCTGTATATGTCTATTTGGTTTTGCTCATTTTTCATATTCAAGCTTTCTGTTTCTTAATTGATCCTCCACCCATATGCCCTCTCCAATGTTGAGAAGGTGTATTGAAGACTTCAACTATTATTGTAGAGGCATCTATTTCTCTCTTCAGTTTTGTCAGTGTTTTTCTCAAGTAATTTCAGGCATCCCAGTTAGGTGCATATACATTTATGATTCTTATTTCTTCTTGGTGAATCATCCTTCTATCAATATATAATGTCCTTCCTTGTCTCTAATCACAGTTTTTCTTTTATATTCTATTTCATCCAATATAGTATAAGTATAGCTATTCCAGCCATTTTTTTTTCTTTTTTGGTTACTGCATATGTGGAATATTTTTTCCAACCTTTCATTTTCAATCTATTAGTGTCCTTGGGTCTAAGGTGAGTCTCTAGTAGACAGCATATAGATGGCTCATATTTTCTTATCCATTCTGTCAGTCTGTGTCTTTTGATAGGGAGTTTATTCCATTAACAATCAATGTTATTACTGTAAAGACAATACTTCACACATTTTGACCTTTGCATTTTATCTGTTATATTTTATTTTCACCAGTCTTTTTACACTTTAGTTACTTTTACTGATATTATCTTCATTTCAAGACTCTCTTCCAAGCCTCTCTCTCCTATCTTTTCAGGCTGTAGCATTCCATTTAGTATTTCCTGCAAAGCTGATCTTTTCTTTACAAATTCTCTGTGTTTCTATTTATCTGTGAATAATCTAAACTCACCCTCATTTTTTGAAAGACATTCTTGCCAGATATAAAATTCTTGTCAGGCAGCTTTTCACTTAGGTTCTCTTAAATATATCATATGACTACTTTCTTGCTTCCCTTGTTTATGATGTGAAAAATCATCACTTAATCATATTGGGTATCTCTTGTACATGATTGCTTTTCTTTGTTGCTTTCTGAATTCTCTTTGTCTTTGGCATTTGACATTCTCATTAGTCAGTGTCTCAGAGTAGTTCTCTTGAGATTTATTCAATTGGGAGTATGTTTTGCTTCTGGGACAGATATCTATGTCTTTCAACAGTGTTGCAAAATTTTCAGCCATTATTCTTCAAATATTCTTTCTGCCCCTTTTCCCCCTCTCCTCCTTCTGGGACACCCATGACATGTATGTTTGCCTGTCTCTTGCAATCATTTTCTTCCCAGAGACATTGTTCAATTTTTTCATACTTTTCTTTATCTGTTCTTTTGTATGTCTGTCTTTGGAGACCATGTTTCAAACTCACTGATCCTTTCTTCTGCTTCCTCAAGACTGCTTTTATATGCCTTTGGTGTAATTTTAATTTCATTTATCATGATTTTCAAACCAGTAAGATCTGCTATTTTTTATGTATGCTTTCAAATACTTCTTTGTGCTCATCCACTTTCTTTTTAATATCCTTAATATCTTTAGCCATCTCAATGAATTTATTAAGGAGATTTCTTTGAGAATATATAATTAGTTGTCAAATCTTTATCTTGTTCCTTTAACTGGGCCATACCGTCCTGTTTCTTGGTATGGTTTGTAATATTTTGTGGGTGTCTTGGCATCTGGTTTACTAGATGTATTTATTCTGGAGTTTCTCTCTTTAGCTTAGTGCTTCCTTGCCTTTTCTCTGTTGCTGGTTGTGTAGTAGGAGGTAGTTGGTACTGGAAGCACTTTAGACTGATGCTGCCTGCATTGAACCAGCAACCAATGAAGCTTCCCCCTTCTTGACTAGAATATTGAGAGGGTCATGCAGTCAGAAGTCTTTTTAGTGAAAGATACTGAACAGAGACCAGCAATCAGCTGCTGGTTCCAGCTACTCAGAAGACACAGGCATATGGTGCACACTGGATATTAGTGGTGGAATCCTGTTTTTTACATGCTTCTAATTAGGATTGTTTTGTTTTGTATTCACTTTTTTATTTTTTAAAAGATACTTCAATTACATAAATGTTACAGAGAATTTATAGGGGAATCCCATATGCCCCGCTCCCCACATTTCTTACATTTTCCCACATTAACAACTTCTTTCATTAGTGTGGTACATTCATTGCAACTGATAAACACATTTTGGGGCATTTCCACTAGTCATGGATTTTAGTTTACATTGTAGTATACACTCTCTAATTGTGATTGGTTTGATAATGATTTATTTGGTCTATTTTTAAATTCAAGTCACTGTTGAGAACTCTAATAGCTTGAACACAACTGCTGTCCCCAATAGCTCTAGTGCTATGAGTGCAGTTCCAGGGAAAGCCTCTGAATTAGTGATTGCACTGCCGACCATCACCTCTGAAGAAAGCCATTTCAGTCAAACCTCCTGGGCAGGGAACTAAAATTTGTGTTTTTAAAGAATCAGCAAACCTTTAGCAGTTGGGTTCCTGATGGACATATGCTGATATTATACATATCCTAGGGATGCTGCATTTTCCTTTCTGTGACTTAGGGACAGCTTTCAGGAGTCCATTGTGTTCTCAACCATGATGTCCATGGAGAACAGCCTGGCCTAACGCAAGATTGCTGGAGACAGAACACCAGCTCCCTCAGCCTCCAGAAACATGTGGTAAGAGAGATGTTTGTGTTTGATAGTTTGCTGTTGCTTAAAGATATGCAGGGGACTGGCTGTGATTGTTTTCACAATAACCTAGCACTTGTATGTGTCCCCAAGTTTGACATGGGAAGGGGGAGAAGAACAGCTTCCCCAAAGGAATCTGCAGGGTTGGATTTCCTGGGACCTCACTTTGATTTCCTGGCTATTGGTAGTGCTAACCTCCTGTTGATGAGGGAGGCTAGCCCTGAGAGGTGGTGTCCCAAGTCTCACCAGCAAAGGTGACTGTGAAATAATATTGTTCCATTGCAATCTTTTAGAGAGTGGCAGATTAAAAGTTTAACAAACCCTATGTCATATTTTCCTCAACTATTAGCCTTTTTTGAATCTGAGAAGGTTTGAAGGTAGATGGACCCCCAAAGTTTATGCTCTTAAAGCTGGTCCATTCCTATGGGTGTGAACCTATTGTAGGTAGAAACTTTTGATTAGGTTATTTCAGTAAGGCATGGCTCAGGGTGAATCTTAGTCCTCTTACTGGAGTCCTTCATAAGAGTATGAAATTCAGAGAGAGAGAGAGAGAGAAAGTCATGGAAACAATAAACTGAAAGCAATGGAAAAGGGAGAGACCAGAAGACACTGTCATATGCCTGTAACATGACAGAGTAGTCCAGAACTCCAAGCAGCCAGTCTTCAGGGAAAGAGCATCACCTGATGATACCCTAATTTGGACATTTTCACTGCCTCAGACCTGTAAGATTGCAAGCAAATATATCCCCATTGTAAAAGCCAAAAAAGAAAGAAATCACAAAATGTAATAAAATCATAAAAATAATTAAAATTGTCCCTATTAACAGAAGACAGGATTTTCAATATAAATTTCTTATGGAATCTATACAGAAATAAACCTTCTGGAACTAATAAGGTTTCACAAGGGCAGAAGATTCAAGGTCAACACCAACAATTAATCATATTTCTATATAATAACAATGAAAAACAACAAAGGAAAAATGAAAAGGAATATTACAATTAATCACAATATTAAAGAAAAATAAAATGGAAACACTAAGGAAAATATCTAAATGCAATCTGCACAATGTCTATAGGCTGCAAAATAAAAGATGTTTGACGAAAGTTATCAAACTAAATGGAGATGTTTATCATGCTTATGGACAGCAAAAATTCAACATATGAAGGTAAAAATTTTTACATTTATCTGTATATTTGCCAGAAATCTCATTAAAACATCAGCAGGCTCTTTGCAGATTTAGACTAGCTGGTTTTTAAAAAGAGCCAAGTTAAAAAAAACTGAAATGTACAAAACAATTTTGAAAAAGAAGAAAGATTTGTTTGAATCACATTATTGTCTTTTAAGATTTTGTAGTAGTAGTGACATATAAACAAGTAGGTCAGTGGACATATACAGAGAGTTATATAACCCATACATATATGCTCATATGACTTTTGATAAAGATCTAATGACTACTCATTGGAAAAATAATATTTTAAAAATTAATATGAGACCATTGGGGCATCCATATGTAAAAATAGGAACTTGGATGAAACACGCCCACTGTATACAAAAATTAACTTTAAATATCAATTGTAAATTTACAAAAATTTTGGAAGACAATCTTCATGAATAAAGATGACAAAGAGTTCTTAGAAATGACAACAAAAGCACAATCATGGAGGGGAAAAATAATATATTGGATATTATTTTTTAATGATATGAATCTAAACAAACAAATTTTATTTTTTAAAAGTTCTCTAAAAGACAATGGAAAGACAAGGTATAGATTGGGAAAAAATATTTGCAAATCACATATTTGATGAAGGCCTTTTATCCAGAACATTAAAAGGACACTTAAAATTCAAGAGTTAAAAAATAATCAACACAATTAAAAATGGATGGACACTTCACCAAGAGGATAATGCCTGGCAAATAAGCACATGAAAATGTGCTCACCAACAGTAGCCATTAAAATGCAAATTTAAACTCACTTGAGACATCATAGCTAAAATAAAATATGACAACAATACCAAATGATGGTAAGGATGTGTAACAACTGGAACTCTTCCACAAACAGGTATGGATATATAATAGTACTATCACTTTGAAAAATTTTATCAGTTTCTTATAAAGTTAAACATACACCCATCATGTGACCCAGAAATCCCACTCCCAGACATTTATATGAGAAAAAAGAAACATTATTTACATTGTTTTCACAAAAAATTAGCATTTAAATATTTATCGTAACTGTTTATAATCACCAAAATCTGGAACAGCCCCAGTGTCCTTCAATAGAAGAAACAATAAACTAACTTTGGAACATCCATGTAATAGAATAATAATTAATAATAAAAAGAATTAAACTGGTTATACAGGCAACAATATAGGTGTATCTTAAAAGACATTATTTTGATTTTAAAAAACCACACACTGTCAAAAGTTCATATATGGTATGATTCTATTTAAATGACATTTTTGACAAGGCAAAACTATAGTGATGTAGAACAAAACAGTAGTTTTGAGGGGTTAGTGTTTGAGGTTAGCATGATTACAAAGGAGTAACAATGGGGAGTTTTTACAAACTGTTCTACATCCTAAATGTGGTGTTAGTTCCAAGAATCTGCACATGTTAATATTAATAGAACCACATACAAAAAAGGTCTCTTTTATTGCAATTAAATTTTAATGTATTAATTTGAAAATAAAAAAGAATAATGGGAAAATATAATGAGCTACATTTCTCTTCTATTCTTTGTATATAATTTATACTTCAGTAGTAGTTTTAATAAATAAATGATGATGATAATAATGTTTACTGTAATTATAATATCAGCCATTATACCTTTAACAATCTCTTTCCCTTCTTCAGCTGAGGAAATCAAAAGGAGCAGGCCCATATGTCAAGAGATCAATGGATAAAACACTTTCAAGGGGCTTTTGCTGACAATTAAATTTTTAAGTTGTATTAATATAAACTTCATAATGTTGACTTTCTGGATTAATAATATTTTAGGAACTGATCCAGCTGCTTTAATGGAGATGTATTTAACATTCTTTTATGAAAGAGAGAAGGTTTTGTATTTTGGTTGTTTGCTTGATGCTCATGTACAGGCTTACTTGCTAAGCAGGACACAAAGGAAGATTTTCTTTTCTGGAAATATCTGTTTCTTTTGTCTCATTGCTCCACCATTTCCTGGGTTGTTGCTCTTGAACATATAGTTTATGATGGAAGAAAAATGTAAAGTTTTGTTCCTGCCTGCCAAATGTGAAAAGGAATGTAATGGTCAATCACATCAATTACATAATTATGACCCAGAATATAAATCCCAAATACTAAAATCTTATTAGCCTCAAGTTCATCATACTGTTATAGTTGTCTACAAGTGATGTTGTCATAGTTGTCTACAAGTGATGTTATAAATTGTATCCTCTAGCCTGGAAGTTATGTCCACTGATGACATTTAGATATGATGTTCCCACCACTCCCCAAAACAGAAAAGGAAGATATATTTTGGATAATTAGTAATTTATCAAAACAGCAAATAAAAATTCAGAGTTAGAAGAGGTTTAAAATAAGCCTGATTATTTTCAAATATTTCAGTCTAGATATAATAAAAATAGTTTAAAGATACTTAATTTTTATAATAGCATGTTATTTTATACATAACATTAATTAAATACCAAGAAAATATATGCAATGCCTGACATTGTTAGTTGCATTCCCAAGATCTGTGCCAAATAAAACAATGCTCCCAGGCCTTCCTGAAAGGAGGGCCATATGGAGCAGATATTTAACTCAATTCTTTCAAATATAGAGATTTTGGAAGATTTTGAAACTCCTTTCAGCAAAACTTTTAGAAAAGGCTCAACTACCACTTTCTATCTTTACCAGATGTCTGGACATTATGTCTTTTGGGAACATGATGTAATGATTGGTGCTGAAGTGTTCATTTCCATATCTGGGGAAATCCATTCCATGTGCTCAGGATAGTGAAAACAAAAAAGTCTGGTTGTCTGGTGATATTCAGAGCTGGCATTTCAAGTTTATAATTCTTCAAGTGTATCAGAACAATAAAGCTTATTTAGTTTATGCAACATTTTGGGGTTCTTCTTTTATTCAAGAGTATCATGATTCCAAACTGATAAACTAAAAAAGAAAATGCTAGCAGTGGAGGAAAGAAGATTTGAAAGAGATAAAAGGTATAGTTATATCCTCATATTTTATAGTAGAGCATCCATCTCTA
>JAQZBX010064484.1:0-16495 GCA_029593785.1 Cabassous unicinctus | reverse complement strand
GGAATAAGCAACTGGCCAAGTGCTCTTCATTAAATATTAGCAGAATATTGGCACCTAAAATATCTATGCTTCCTGAGCACATCTTGAGTATAGATTAGAATCTTAAGGAAATAAAATATCTAAGTCATTCCATAGACCTCTGCTGTCTAATCCTATAGCCACAGATGGCCATTCAGAACTGAAAATGGTGATAGTGCCACATGGTAATATTGGGTTAAATAAACTATATTACTAAAACTAATTTTACCTGTTTCTTATGTTTCTTATTGTGTCTACTAGAAAACTGACAAACATGTGAGTCACATTGTATATCTCTTGAACAACACTGCCTAATTCCCAGCTTCTCAAATCTGAATATGCACTAAATACCTGGAGGTCTTGTTAAAATGCAGATTCATATCCTTTAACTGGGCTGGCCTGAGAATCTGTATTCTGACATAAGCCCATGTGTTGCTGAAGCTGGAAATTCATAGATCACACTTGAGTGGCAAGGCCCTGCACCAGTTGAATCTGACCACCTCTCTGGCTGTGAGCCCCAGAAACCTGCCATGTTAAAAAAGAAGTGCCCAGATGATTCTAAGCTGCAGTCAGTGTAGACAACCACTAGGGTGAGTGGATTTATCCCAGTGCTCAAACCCCTAAGCAAAGGCAGGTGAAAGTGCAGCTGGTGGCTCTTCCTGTAAATTTAGGTCCAGTTGCAGACTCTGGTCCTGAGAAGTGCAGCCTCTGCTGTCCCTACTGACTGACCTAGTATTACAGGAAGTAATAACTGATTCAATTTCACAACTCAACTCTGAGTCATATTTGTGGTCTATGTGGAGAATGGTAGATGGTTAAAGTGAATTCTGAACTGAGCTGCCTGGATAATATTTCTGAAGTAAGATGCCAAAGCAGACCTGCCAGACCTTCAAATGCCAGATCATTCTTTCCTATTCCCTGTGTGCTACAATGGTCACATAGTGACTTTTTTTTTGAATTATTATTTTATTTTTAAAGAAGCTTTAGATCACATAAATGATATATTGATAATGGGGGATTCCCATATACCCCATGCCTTCCCCTTCCCACACTTTTCCCCATCAACATCTTTCATTAATGTGGTACATTTGTTACAATTGGTGAACACATATTGACCTTTGCTACTAACTATGGTCAATCAATAGTTTACAGTTTACACTTTGCACCACACATTTTTATAGATTTTGACAAAATGTATAATGGCCTGTATCTGTCATTACAATGCCATTCAGAACAATTCTAATGTCCCAAATATGCCTCATATTACACCTATTCTTCCCTTGCCCTCCCCTCAGAACCTCTGGTGATCACTGCCTTTATATCAATGTTACAAAATCTTCCATTGCCAGAATAATGATAAGTCTACTTTAGTCCATATTTGCATTATCCCATTAGGTTTGTTCATTCCTCAATCAAGGATTTAAGGATGGTGATGCCCACTCTGTTTCTGACTGAAAGGGTCCTTAGATCCCATGGGGCAGATGGATGAAACTGTCTTGCTTGCAGTTGTAGATCCTCTCTGATTTTTTGGGATGGGTGTTGTCCAACATCATTATTTTGTTCATTGTCCTGGGTGAGTCTGATGAACTGGAGAGTAGGTTTTGCAATACTGCGAAGATTTAGGGCTCAACCAGCCTATGAACAGAATGAAGATTCAAGTCTCTGGGACATATATTTAATGAGTATAGTGCTAATTATAGGTTCAAATAAAAGGGTCAGAAGAGCCATGTGTAGGGAATTTATAAATGAGACTAGCTCTGTTACCTTGAGGAACATATATTCCAAGGTAAGGCCCACTGACAGGGTGCCAAATTACTGAGATTGTCTGACCTGCTTATAGTGTCTAGATGTCTCTAGAGACCTTAGGAACACCCCTGCTTGAGGCACTGTTTACTGTGGTAGTCAATGAGATCCTGCTGAGATGTACATAAGCAGAAACTCTGGAGCAGTTTTAATAGCACACACATACTCTCATAGTACTTTAAACAAGATATAGTATAAAATCTAAAAAAAGGAAAGGAAAAGGAAATCTGCATTTTCTATAAGCTGCTTGTTTAAGAGCAGGTGGACTAACTGGTGAACGGGACTGCCCAGGGTAAACAACAACCAGATAATCATGGGCACCAGCACTATTAATGAGTAGGAAATAATAACCAGACATCATAATAACTGCTCCACTAGCCCAGTGACCTGAATTCTTAGAAACAAACCAGAAACAACCAGGACAATCCACCCTAATTCTCTAAGTCACTTGATAATGGCTCATCTCTTAATTTTTTTCTTTTGAATTTGTATGTTACTCTTGGTTTAAAGACTCCACACATTATTACTGTCCAGTTCCACCAACTATACTTGATTTGACAGAAGTACACATGCATATGTTCTAACAGCCTGGATGACAATGTGCTGTGTTCTATCTTTTACTTCTGGGGAGATTTCATGAATCCATGGTGGCTGTTTAGGGTGTGAATAAGAGTGTGCTTTGGAATATATCTCAGTACACAATTTCAACTGTGAAAAGAATAAATTTCTTTATTTTCTATATATGTTTCTTTTTACTCCATACAAGCCGATGTTTAGGGTAATGAAAAATCTCCCAGAAATTTTTGTTTCCCCAGGAAAGTTTTGACTTAAAAAGCAAAATTAAGAAAATCATGTGAGTGAGTAACTTGGGCCTTTGCAGTAAAAGTGAATCATGGGTGTGCACTGCATCCATCTCAGGAGCCTGCAAGGGAGGTAAGCAGGAGAAAAACTTAGGTGGAGAGGGAAGTTTGCTCATAGCAGCATAGCCACAGTCTGCTCCAGACAAAAACAGGCAAGCAAGCATGGCCATTCTTTATTTATAGGGTTATTCATACACTACAGTTATCACTCAAGTATTACACAGAAGGAACACAAAATACAACTCCCCAGAATCATTTCTGCTGTGCCCAGAAACTATGTGTGCTGGGCCAAGGATTTTATGAGCTAATAGCTGATCTAGCAGTTGGGCCACTGCCCAAGTCTTAACCCTCATAGGCCACTGTCCAACTCTTAACCTTTAAGTGGGTATTATCTGTCCTTTTGCTGAACTACTTATTTTTCTTCCACAGTGGATATGACCTTGTATGTTGAGACAGCCCACAACACTTCATCATTTCTGATGACCAGAAGGCACATCTGCCGTGGACATAGAAACTAGCATTAGGAAGAGTGTGCTGAGACAAGAGTGTGCTGGGCTCTTCTCAGTTCACTTCCAGCCATCATAACTGGGTGGTTGTCATGGGAACAAGCAAATACCTGGATATTTGCAAGGAATATGTTGAATGAGAAGAGAAGGTCTTAATGTCTTCAGAACTTGGATTCTGGACACTGAATTTGAGAAAAGAAAACACTTCTCTACCAGCACTAAACCAAAGACTGTTCCATGGATAAACTTCTGTTTACGCTGAGTGGGGATTTTCCTGGATTTAGATATTAGAAACATTACTTTTTGTAACATTAGTGATGGATCCCACATTTACCAAGATTCCTGCTTCTGAGCCACTGTAGCCATTCTTTTCTCCTGCAAATGCAGGAAAGGATGATCAAAGCTTCTTGAGTATCTGTTGTCCAATGATTCCAAGTATTTCCCACCATAACCCAGAATAGACCAATAAAGCCAAGACAACAAAACACATTTTTTGAAATTTATATTATGCTTGTATCTAATGGCTTTTTTACTTGGTCCATATATTGTACAGAGCACTAGGAAGCATGGAATATTTTACAAATCACAAATATCAAAATTTAATTAGAATATAATTTGCATTTTAACATTGAATGTTGTCATGGTCAAACTCATTGGATTTTATGTTTATATTTCTGTTCCTATATGTCCTGAACTATCAGATAAATTTGAAATGTTTTTCTTTCTCTGTAAGATCAACTTCACTACTTATGGAGGTTATGAATTAAATAAACACTTTGATGTGAGCAAATGGATTACATAATTTTCTAGGTGATAGAAAATACTAGTACTCTTTACTCACAGTAACCTCAGAGAACTGGATAAATGCTTGAATGATATCCAAAAGTGACAACTTTATCTAACATTTGCTTGGACATATGTTCCTCTGGGTCAGCAATGATGCTTCATGTATTATAGAATTTGATCTCTTTGGTCTCAAGTGTACTCTGGTATCATCAATATACCCAGCCCTTCCTTCTTCCAGCTGACATCCTCACTGCTGCCTTCACCTCTCTTCCTGAAATAGACCTAGTCATGGTGAAGACTGAATGCTATATGCCAGATGTTGATATTCTTATCACAATTCATTTCTTCCCCTCATGGCTATATTTATCCAACTGTTAGAATTTTTAAGAGCTTCTTTGAAGATTAAACCTTCAAAAATATTGCTATACAAAATTTTGGAGAATTACTGAAGAAGATATTCAAGCGTCTTGTTTTTCATTGTGAATTGACACAAGAGAGACCCAGCCTCACAGTCGCATACACATACTGGAGAAATGTAAAATATTACTTAATAATGTAAAGCTGAATATCCCATAGAGACAATAACTCCAAGGACACAGACATGAGGAGTAAACTGGAAGTCACAGGATTAGCTTTGCAAATTATTTGGGGATTGGGTTGCCTAACACTCACAAGAGACTGGAGGCAGAGAAATTGGCCCTGGTCAAGTGGGTTTTTGTACAATTGAAACTTTCTTAAATAATAACAATACTAAAGTAGTGATCTGTTTACATACATGGCAGAAAACTCTTTATCTGTGTCTGAAGAAGAAGGAAGGAAAGTTGATCTCAAACAACAGTTGATATTGGAAAAAGAACTGTGGGAATCTGAAAGCCAAAGTGAATGACTCAACCTGAGGGCAGTTTAATTTTCTCCTTTTTGGATTAAGGAATTCTGGGGCTAAGAATTTATTATAAACACTACTCCTGGGTAAGAACAAGTTGTGACATCACAGTAGACTTCAAGAGTCATGAGGACAGGAACTACATTCCTCCCCCTGCTGTTTCCCCAGTGACTACTACAGAAAACTATAAACCACAGTCACCTACTAACCATCCACAGAGCCCACCTCCCAGGATAAAGGCTACAATGTCATGTACACCCTCTCTGAGCCTCGTTTGTGCCTGAAGGTTGCCATTAGATGTTGTTCTGGCCAATAAGATATAAAGGTAGTCCTATGGGTGCCCTATGGGGGAGGTTTTCCTGCCACAAAAAAGACTGATAAAGAAAGACTCCTTCCCAACACCTGCCCTTCCTGTCTTAATATGTGTAGGGGTACTGCAGCCATCTTGCAACCACAAAGTAGCAATTGTGAATATAAAAGACAATCATGAAGGGGAGGCAAGATGGCATCAGTTTAGGAGGGCACTCGATAACTAGCTCTCTGAGGATGGCCGATCGTGGACAGGGTCTTGCCCGGGCGTCTGTGCAGTGGGCATAAAGAGCAAGAAGCTTGGGACATCTAGCTACAGGCAGATCAACGGCGTGGAGTGATCGGTAGAGATTCATGAGTTTTAAGCCTGCCTGTGGTGGTTAACACAGATGGCTGAGCCCCACCCACAGGGAAAAAGGCTGGTTTGAGCCACGAATCCCACACCCGCGACTCCCGCTCCCAGTGCGAGGGAGCATTCGAGCGAGGGAGGGTTCTGACAGAAGGTGGAGAGGGGTTTAACTTCTGTGGATTTGGCTGCCTGGACCACCCCCCCCATAGCTTTGGGGAGCAGATAAGTCAGCTTGAGGCAGCACCAGGCTGAGGGGAGAGGCGAATCTGCTGAGGAAACCTGATTTACCCAGCAGCCCACTGACACTGAGGCTTGGCTCCAGAGAGGGTGGAGTCAGCCAATTTTATTGCTCTGCACTGACAAGCATCAGAGCTTCAGCTCCCCTGGGGAGGCCAGGAGGCAGGAAGTGCTTGATTAGTTTCCACGAGCCTATTTAGGGTCCCCTTGGTGAAGGGGTTGGTCTAGCAGAGGACTTCTTTTGGGTCCCTTATATAGCCAAAAAAAAAAGAAGAAGACAGTCTCTTTAAAAAAATGAATTCTTCTTTTTAATTTAGCTTAATACCTAAAATCTGCCTCAAAACCTGCAGATAGAACCCTGCAGGGATATTGATTGATAAACACAAGCAGGCTGAGAGGATCCACAAGGCCCCTAGAAGGAAAACTTCCTCCTTAGCTTTGATTGACTGCTTGCTTGTGTGGTTGTTTGGTTTTTCTCTGTTTGTTGTCTCTTGCTTTTCTTTCCTATTTCTTACCCCCCTTTTTTTTCTTCATTTTTTTTAAAATTAGGTGCTGCTAGCTTGCCTCTTCTTTGCTGTGCTTCTTCTTCAGTGATTTCCCATTCTCTGTCTATATAGATTTTGGTATCCCAAGTTATCTCTTATCCTTCCTTCATTTTCTGCCTTCTGCTTTCTGCTGTGGTTCTTAGATACCACGCTTTTACATTAGCTCACAACGTAAGGATGTCAATTTCTATACTATCTATTATGTTTTCGTCTTTTTTTATTAGTATTAACTTTTTCCTTTTAGCCCTTTCTTTACTCTTTCTCTCCCTCCTCATCATTCTAGCCTTCTAAATCATTACTTTTCTTCCTATTAATCTACACTACCTACATGAGTTAAATATTAATTTCACTAAGTCTTATTTGGCCCCTCTTCTAACTTTTATCAATATTACTATTATCCTTCTTCCTTTCTCACATCTTTTGATTCCTCTGGCCCTAATCTTTTGCCTTCAAAGTACCACAGAAAGAAGGAAGGAAATAAAATAAGAAGAAAAATTGTCAAAGAGACAACTTAACACACACACAGAACCACCAGCTAACTAATACATTAGAGCAGAGACAGAAACTAATCAACTGAATAACCCCAACAAGATAAAATGATGACTAGAGGGCAACAAAAAATTACAAACCACACTGAGAAACAGGAAAATATGGACCAGACCAATAAAAAAACTAAAAACCAGGAAGAGATGCAGAACATCGAACAACTATGCAAAGCTTTCCAAACAAATAACATGGACCAACTTAAGGAAGTGAAGGGAGAGATTAAGGATATAAAGAAGACACTGGGAGAACATACTGAAGAAATTATAAACATATGCAAAAAGTTAGCAGATATGATGGTCATCAATGGCATAATCCAAGAAATCAAAAAGATGCTGGATTCACATAACAGGAGATTCTAACAGGCAGAAGAAAGAATTAGTGATGTGGAAGACAATACAGCTGAAATCAAACAGATAGTAGAACAGATAGACAAAAAAATAGAAAAAATCCAGCAGGGACTCAGGGATTTAACTGACAACACAAAACGCACAAACATACACATTACGGGCATCCCAGAAGGAGAAGAGAAGGGAAAGTGAACAGAAGGAGTGTTGAAGGAAATAATGGCTGAAAACTTCCCAACCCTATTGAGAGATGGATGTGCAGATCCAGGAAGCAAAGCACACCCCAAACAGTATAAATCCCAGCAGGCTAACTCCAAGACATATACTTGTCAAAGCGTCTCATGCTCAAGACAAAGAGAAAATACTAAAGGCCACAAGAGAAAAGAGAACTATCATATACAAGGGAAGCACAATAAGATTAAGTTCTGATTTCTCATCAGAAACCATGGAGACAAGAAAACAGTAGAATGACATAGCCAAAGTACTAAAAGAAAAAAGCTTCCAGCCATGAATTCTGTATCCAGCAAAACTAGCATTCAAAAATGATGGAGAGTTCAAAATATTCACAGATAAACAGAAATTAAGAGAGTATGCCAATAAGAAACCTGCTTTTCAAGAAATACTAAAGGAAGTTCAACAAGTTGAAAGGAAAAAACAAGGGAGAGAGAGTTGCAGGAGAGTTTACAAACAACTAAAAAGACAAAAGCAGAAACAAAACAATATGTGACATACATTAACCCAAAGGAAATATGGTTGAAGTAGGAAATTCATTGCAAATAATAACACTGAATGTTAATGGATTAAATTCACCAGTCAAGAGACACAGATTAGCAGAATTGATAAGGAAATATGATCCATCTATATGCTGTCTACAAGAAACCCACCTTCGACCCAGGGATTCAAGGAGGCTGAAAGTGAAAGGCTGGAAAACAATTTTACAAGCTAACAATAGACAAAAAAGGGCAGGAGTAGCTATACTAATATCAGACAATATAGACTTTAAATTCAAAACTATTGTAAGAGACAAAGATGGACAATATATATTAGTAAAAGGGGTAATCTCTCAAGAAGACAGAACAATAATAAACATTTGTGCACCTAATTGGGATGTCACAAAATACATGAGGCAAACTCTGGAAAAACTAAATGGAGAAATAAATGCCTCTACAATTTTAGTTAGGTACTTTAATTCACCATTATCATCATTAGAGAGAACATCTGGACAGAGAATCAATAAAGAAACAAAGGCTCTCAACAATACATTAGAGGACCTGAACTTAATAGACATATATAGAACAATACACCCAAATACAGCAGGATTTATAATCTTCTCGAGTGCACATGGATCATATTCCAAGATAGACCACATGCTAGGCCACAGAACAACTCTCAATGAATTCAGAAAGATTGAGATTATACAAAGTAATTTCTCTGATCACAATGGAATTAAATTGGAAATCACTAAGGGCCAGAGAAACAGGTTAGGCACAAGGATATGGAAGTTAAACAACACACTCTTAGACAAACAGTGCGTCAAGGAGGAAACCTCCAAAGAAATCAGTAACTACCTTGAAACTAATGAAAATGACAACACAACATATCAAAAACCTACAGGATGCAGTGAAAGCTGTCCTGAGAAGGAAGTTCATAGCCATAAATACATATATTAAAAAAGAAGAAAGAGCTAAAATTGAAGACCTAACTGCGCACTTGGAGGAACTGGAAAAACAACAACAAACTAAACCTAAAGGAAGTAGGAACAAGGAAATAACAAAGACTAGAGCAGAACTAAATGAAATAGAGAATAAGAAAGCACAAGAAACAATAAACAAAACCAAAAGCTGGTTCTTCAAGAATATCAATAAAATTGACAAACCCTTAGCCAGACTAACAAAGAAAAAGAGAAAACAGATGCAAATACACAAAATAAGGAATGAGCAAGGGGATATCACTACATACCGCACAGAAATAAAGAGTATCAAAAGAGGATACTTTGAAAAACTATATGCCAACAAGAATGATAATTTAGAGGAAATGGACAAGATTGTAGAAACAAACAGCATACATTGATGAAAGAAGAAATTGATGAACTCAACAGTCCAATTACAAGTAAAAAGAGACTCAGTCATCAAAAACCTCCCAACTAAGAAGAGCCCAGGACCAGATGGCTTCACAGCGGAATTCTACCAAACATTCCGGAAAGTGCTAACACCAATTCTGCTTAAACTCTTCCAAAAAATAGAAGTAGAAGGAATATTGCCTAACTCATTCTACAATGCCAACATTACCCTAATACCAAAACCAAACAAAGACGCCACTAGAAAGGAAAATTGCAGATCATTTTCTCTAATGAATCCAGATGTTGAAATCCTCAACAAAATACTTGCTAATTGCATTCAACAACATATCAAAAGGATTATACACCATGACCAAGTGGATTTCATCCCAAGTATGCAAGGATGGTTCAATTTATATCAATCAATATAATACACCACATAAACAAACTGAAAGAAAAAAAGTCACATGATCATCTCTATAGATGCAGAAAAAGCATTCGACAAAATACAGCACCCTTTCCTGATAAAAACACTGCAAAAGATAGGAATAGAAGGAAACTTTCTGTATATTATAAAGGGTGTATATGAAAAACCCAAAGCTAACATCATCTTCAATGCTGAAATCCTGAAAGCCTTCTCTCTGAGATTGGGAACAAGATAAGGAAGCCCACTATCACCACTCCTATTTAACATTGTCTTAGAAGTACTTGCTCGAACACTGAGGCAAGAAAAGGATATAAAAGGCATCTAGATTGGAAAAGAAGAAGTAAAGATTTCATTATTTGCAGATGACATGATCCTATACATAGAAAGCCCAGAGAAAACTACAACAAAGCTTCTAGAACTTATAAAGGAGTTCAGTAGTGTTACAAGCTATAAGATCAATGCTCAAAAATCAGTAGCATTTCTGTACACCAATAACGAGCAATCTGAGGAGGAAATAAAAAAATATTTTAAATAGTAACTAAAAGAATCAAATAAGTAAGAATAAATTTAACTAAAGATGTAAAGGATTTATAAACAAAAAACTACACAACATTATTAAAGGAAATCAAAGAAGACTTAAATAAATGGAAGAATATTCCCTGTTCATGGATAGGAAGACTAAACATCATCAGGATGTCTATCCTACCCAAAATAATCTTTACATTTAATGCAATCCCAATAAAAATCAACACTATATTTTTTAAGGAACTGGAAAAACTAACTACAAAATATATTTGGAAAGGTAAGAGGCCCCAAATTGCCAAAGACATATTGAAAAAGAAAAATGAAGTTGGAGATATCACATTACCTGACTTTAAAACATACTACAAAGCTACAGTGATCAAAACTGCATGGTATTGGCACAAGGATAGACCTACTGACCAATGGAACCGAATTGAGAGTTCTGATATAGATCCTCATATATACAGTCATCTGATATTCGACAAGGCAACCAAGCCCACTCAGTTGGGAGACAATGGCCTCTTTAACAAGTGGTGCTTTGAGAACTGGATATCCATATCCAAAAGAATGAGAGAAGAATACCACCGCACACCTTATACAAAATTAAACTCAAGATGGATCAAAGATCTAAATATAAGAACCAAAACCATAAAGACCTTGGAAGAGAATGTAGGGAAGCATCTACAGGACCTTGTAATAGGAAATGGTTTCATGAACTTCACACCCAAAGCATGAGCAGCAAGAGAAAAAATAGATAAAAGGGATCTCCTCAAAAGTGAAAACTTCTGCACCTCAAGGGACATTATTAAGAAAACAAAAAGGCAACCTACCCAATGGGAGAAAATATTTGGCCACCATATATCTGATAAGAGCCTAATATCATGCATATATAAAGAAATCCTACACCTTGAAAATAAAAAGACGAACAACCCTTTTCAAAAATGGGCAAGTGTCCTGAAAATCACTTCTCCAAAGAAGAAATACAAATTGCTTTAAAGCACATGAAAAAATGCTCGACATCGCTAGCTATTAGGGAAATGCAAATCAAAACCACAATGAGATACCATCTTACACCCATCAGAATGGCAGCCATTAAAAAAACAGCAGACTCTAACTGTTGGAGAGGATATGGAAGAATAGGAACCCTCATCCACTGCTGGTGGCATTGTGTAATGGTCCAGCCACTGTGGAGGACAGTTTGGTAGTTACTCAGAAAACTAACAATACATCTTCCATATGATCCAGCAATTCCACTACTGGGTATATACCCAGAAGAACAGATATATGCACACCAATGTTCATAGCAACATTGTTCACAATTGTGAAAAGTTGGAATCAGCCCCAGTGCCCATCAACAGATGAATGGATAAGCAAAATGTGGTTCCTACATACAATGGAATATTACTCAGCTGTAAGAAGGAATAAAGTGCTAACACACAGAATAACATGGATGAATCTTGAAGACCTTATGTTGAGTGAAGCAGCCAGGCATTGAAGGATGAACAGTATATGACCTGACTGATTTGAATTGAGGAATGTGAGCAGTCTCTGAGAACCATTGTCTGAAAGATAGGTTATAAACGGAGAGAAAGAAAAGAGTAGGTTGTGAGCCCTCACCCATATGGACATAATCTATGGTAAAGTGATAAGGTATAGTTGCATATTGAAGGATAGGACAGATGGGTAGTGATATTACTGGGTTTGGTGGCATAGGGTTGACAGGTGGGTAGATTAGGAAGGGCAGGTTAGAATACCCAGGGCATTTAAATATGAATCTTGTCATTCCATGAGTCAAGACAGGGGAGTGTCATATGCCTCAGGGGGATGGGGAGGAAGGAACAGAAAAGATCAAATGCAGTATTTAGTGCTCATGGGAAATGTTTTTCATTACCTTACAGTAATGGGCACAGGACATGTTAAATATCATCAAAAATTATTATACTGTACCATCTAAATAGTAAACTATACTGTAAACCATTGACAATGTTTAGTTGCTATATTTCACTATCTGTATAACAGTTATAACAATGCTAACATCCATAAAAAAAATAAGTGGTTTTAATATGGGGTGGGGAAGGGGGAGGGAGATTGGGTATGTGAGAGTCTCTAGTTTTCCGTGTGTGACTTTGCTGTGACCTAAAACTTCTTTGAAAATTAAATGAAAATTTGGGAGACACTGGAGAATGAGAAGGGGAAGGTGTCACAATACACTGGACATCTGATAATGCAGTGATAAGAGGAAAAAAGATTAATATTTTAAAAAAGGAATTCTTTTGGTTTTTCCCATTTTTTTTGAATGTCCCAATCTGCTAATTATATTTTATTTTTAGTGTTTTTTTTCTGAGTTTCCTTGTATTTTCTCTCTTGCATTTAAGCTTATCATTATTATTTCATTTTCCTATTAATTGTATTTGATTATTATATGGGCTTCATCTTCAAGGAAGGTTTAGATCACAGAAGGGTTACAATGGGGGCTGCAGAAGATCATTTGTGGGGTGTGTCTGGTATGGGGGATTCATGGGATTAACTTCATCTGAATATACATGCAAGATATATACAATTGTTCAAATGATCAAGGGATGGAGCATGGTCACGGTGGGTAGACAATCACTCAATAAATGAGGGAATCTGAATTCCCAGCCTGGAGAGCTCTGCCACATTATCCAAGGGAGCAGCAACAGTCCCCTGAGTGCAGAGGCAGTGTCTGGCAAAAGAGGATGGCCCACTGATGGGTTCTTGTGATTGATGACTAGCCTTATGGGTCTTTGCTCTTGTAATCAAAACTTAGCCTACGGTTATGGGGTGCCTAAGGGTTGCCACCTGAGACCCTCCTTGTTGCTCAAATGTGGCCTCTCTTTAAGCCAAACTCAGCATATGAATGCATTACCTTCCCCCCAATGTGGGACATGACTCCTGGGAATGAGCCTCCCTGGCAATGAGGGATTAATACGAAGTGCCACCTGGCAACCTGACTGGAAAAAGACCTTGAATAAAAGGGGGAAAAGGTAAAGACAAATGAGTTCATGTGGCAAAGAGAGTCAGAAGGTCATCCCAGAAGTAACACTTACACACACCTAGTAGGATCTCATAGAACACCAAAGTGGATATCACCCCATGCAGAGGGGCTCTTGAGGGCTCTGGAGACACCCAGGTCCTACTTAAGGGGGGATAGCCTCAGAGACTGACGCCTTATCTGTGGGCTCTACTTTGGAATCTGTGCTCCTGAGAGTGACAGATTTGGACTCAAATAAGTCCTTCCTGCACATGGTCCATCAGTCCCTTCTATTCAAACCTATATGTGATGCTAGAGTTTGTAGGTGTATTTCCAGAGCCTGGAACCTCTGGCCTATGCCAGCTGTGCCTGGAATCTCGGTGGAGCTGCAACTCCTACTCTACAGCTCAATGGACTCACCCAAGTCACCTGGTGAGGAGATGATGATGGACAACAGCCATCCCAGGGAATGGGAAAGCCTGCAGCTGCAGACAGGATAATCCCATCCACCATATCCCTGGGATATAAGCCCACTCTCACTTGGAGGTGGAGTGGACATCACCATCCCAGTCCCCTCAGGCTTCGGGGAAGGGCTATGGACTAGAGTGGACTTAATGGTATTCTGTTGTAGACATATTGTGATTCAAGCAATGGAAGTAATTATAACAATGAGATGAAGCCAGTGGCCACTAGATGCTTTTGGGACAGGGAGGGGAAAGGCAGTAGTAATAAAGGGGCTTTTTCAGGACTTGGGGGTTGTCCTGAGTGACGTTGCAGCAATGGATATAGGCCAATTTACCTCAGCACATACAATGCAGAACTGTGTGGGAGAGAGTGTGGTCTACGATGTGAACTGTGGTCTATGCTTAATGGCAAAGCCCCAGGATGTGTATATCCATTGCAGGTGATGTGCCACACAAATGAAAGATGTTTATGTGGGATGTTATGGGAGGTGGGGAACATGAGAATCCCTGTAATTTCTGTGTAACATTTAGGTAATCTAAGCACCTTTAAAAACAAACAAACAAACAAACAAAAAATATATATTTATAACATATAAGCAAATGCACATATATGCATATATATTTATATATCATTTTACAAATATTGGTTTGTATTTTGAAAAATTTGATTTTTACCCACAATAAAAAAAAAAAAGACAATCACTTGGGAGAGCAGACCAAAAGGGAGGCAGAAATTACTCATTGCTAACAACAGCATCTTCACTGATCTAGTATCCCTTCTGAATACTTACCATGTACATATTTAGTTCTGCAATGGACACATAATAACTCAATGCATAGTTATATAAATAATTATATTCCTTATCAGAAATAGGATTTGTAAATATTTTCTCCCATTTGGTACTTTATCATTTCACATTCTTGGAGGCGTCTTTTAATACATGAAAGTGGGCACTCAATCTTTTGACAAATGTCTAATTTCTTGTTAATCTGCAATGTCCAGAGCATAGGACTAATGGTAATGGTTCCTGATTAATGGTTTTGACTCTGTCTCAGAGTTCCATGTGCCTTTGCAATCTTGTGGACAGTTGTAAAGTCATGTCTCTGGTTCTCATGATCTGGGCCAGTGTCCTGATTCAATGAGCAATTCTTCCTTCCCTGCTTTTTACTGCAGATCCATACATGAGCCCACAGCCATACCCAGCTTCCTCATGCTGTTTTCACCTTTGTTTCCTCTTATTTGCTTGATTCAATTTTCAATCAGGCCTTTTGCAGGCCTATCATCATATACAAAATCTCTGGTTTTGAATTTGTGAACCCCTCATTGCTGATCCACTTTACCAGAGGTTTTTAGCCAGGGGTCTGTGAAGATTTCAGAGGAAATATTTCAGGGAATGCATGAACTTGAAATGTAAATTTTAGTTTAAAGACATGCTGATGTTGAGTGTCATAAAACTATCTGCTGCTATATTAAGAGAAAGAGTCCATGGTTTTCACCTGACTGGCAAAGTGATCTTTGGAATGAAAAAAGGTTAAGAACCCCTGCTGTAGAACAAGACACACTGATTCTGTTCTCCTCTGATTGAAGATTCACCACTAACATACAGAATCTGGAGATTGCTGCTTCTGCATGGACCAAAAAGTCTATTCTCTATTAAGAGAGGAAGCATTTCCTGCCAGGCAGTTATGCATCAGAAAATCTGGAAGTTTCAGGGAAGGGAAGTCCCTGAGACAATAATGCTGCTAGATGACATCACAGTGTGTTTAAGAAAAGATTTCAAACAAACATCCCAGATAGTCAAGGAAATACAGTCTATCCCTCATGAAAGAGAATTAAATACACCTTTGAACATTCTGTGAAGAGGCTCAAAATGGCAGTATATTTAATAAATCATAAGAACCAAAAATTAAAATAGAAAACCTTATCAGATGATAGGCTTGTGTATATGTAATTTTTCCTCATGACTTGACATAAAGATTATTAAATTGATAACAGAATTTATCAAGGTTTTAGGTAAAATTCTAATGCATAAAATGAAATGTATTACTTGAGACAGTAAAGACCACCTGGACATGTTATTAAATTTCACAAGTCAGCATCAAATATGTGGTATTTCATCATTAAGATGAAGTTATCAAATTAATATTTGCTTCTGGAATTGGATTTATATATTTTCATTGAATTGTATCTACATTAGAGTCTTTGAAATATTTATATACAATATATATTCATATGTTTACTTATATATTTCTCCTTTCCTATATTTTATTAAAGAAGTTGTGGGTTTACAGATCATGCACAAAATACAGGATTCCCATATACCACCCCACCAAGTGCAACTTGCCTTGGTGTGGAACTTTTGTTATAATTGATGATAGGTCATTTTTATAATTATTCTATTAAATTAAAGTCCATGGTTTAACTTAGAGTTCAATGTTTTTGTAATATAGTTCCATGGATTTAAAAAAACTTTTTTATTCTGTTTTCTCCTTTTAATCATATTCAAATATATATTTCAGTGTTATTCATTGTGTTCACAATGTGCTACCATCACTGCCTGTTGGGGGCGATGTTGTATGAATATAAATATCATGGCCGTCTATACCTTCTCCTTCTTTGTCTTCTCCTTCTCCTTCTTCCTAAGTTCACGCCACAAAGTTCCCGCGCGCGGGAACAAGTTCCCGCACGCGGGAATAGTCACCACGCCTAGGATCTCAAATTATCCAATCATGTACTGATACCTAAACCTTAAGGCATTTCCCTTTTCCCTCCCCTTTCCCTGTTTATAAAAGAGTTGATTGTAACCCGCGCAGCAGCATAAGAGAGAAGCTGCAGAGAAGCCATGTT
>JAQZBX010064483.1:0-16479 GCA_029593785.1 Cabassous unicinctus | reverse complement strand
CCTGGGGATAGAACCAAATTAATTATATTTGTCTTCAGAAATTAGGGACATTAAAGGAATACCTTCATTTATTTCCAGAGCTGTAAAGAAATCTCAAAAGGCACAGATTATTGTAGCTTTGTATCTGGGGCTAACATTGCTTAACAATTTTATTAGAATTATATCCATTTTTAGCCCCCCACACCCATTTTTGCTGTTTCTGTGGCCATTTGCTGGGCGACTCTCTGTGTCTGTTTTCTGCCCTCTCTTCTCATCCTTCTCCTCCTGTCTTCATAAATCTTTAAAAAATGTATAGGGGAGGAAGATTCCAACTATAGTTATAGAAATATTTTGATGATGATCTTTCATGATTTGTTAACAAATGTTTCACAACAATGGAGGATGTTTGTGGGGGTTGATGTGCAGGAGCCCTGCATGATGTTATACATATTTGTTTTGTAAGATCATGATGTTTACTGAACACTTATAGTTTATGTATGTTCATGTATGAATGATATACTTCAATAAATTGTTTTAAAGAAAGAAAAAAATTTATAGATAGACCCAATAAATTTTACTCAACTTGAACTACAAAAAAATTCTTTTTCATGAGCCTTCTTCACTTTCTGTATTCATTCAGATTTTGTTTTTTATTTTAATTTTTCTTAATAACCAGCCATTTTATTTTAGGACAAAATTACTGTCTTTTCCTTAATAATAAAAACACATTCTATACACCCTTCACACATAAGTTACTAAAATGATTTTGAGAACTGTCTCAAAGCAAATTTCTTACAACATATAATTACCATGATTACATTAATTAGCAGGTATTTTATTTTAGTAGTACAGGAAAATTACTTTTTTCATTATTTTATGAAAATTTAAGATTCCCAGTGGAATCAAAAATTATTTTCTCCCTACCACTGCTCTAATATGCAGATTGAGGTGGTTTCTGACAGGCTTTTTTGTTATGAAGTTACTTTTTGTTATTAGCATCAATTCAGTATCTGTTTAATAATGACTTCCTGTAACAAGCAATTTAAATATTTCAGTTTAAACAATGCTTGTATAAACTTCTTATAACTATCCATACTCACATAGACTACAGTTACTTCATCTCAAGACAAATTTCACCTTCACAGAACACATTCCCTTACTTAATGCTACCACAATACCTTCTACAACTTGCCATATGCATTCAAGTTTTGTCCTACATACTTCCATTCTGATTTTTGACAACCAGCCATCTTATCTTAGGAAAAATACACTTCCTTGAACATACTTGTCTAATTTTAGTCAACACTTCTACAAAATTTTTACTTCTTTCAATATCCATTTAAGTCTCACATCCTTCATTTCACTGTGTGAAGAAAAATAAACTATTCATTTCAATGTAGGCAATTTTTTTTCAAAAAGAGGTTTGTGGTAATATCATTAGTCAAAACTTACAATTTTCATCATTTTAAAGATTTAAACCTCATAATGCTAATTTGTCTGATCAACATCCATACTTATTCATTAATATAAGTGCTTATTTATTTTTTTGGACATTTGAATAGAACTCTTTTAAGAATTTTCATTTATCAATTTGGTAATACCATCTAGAGATATCAAAATATACACTGACTAGACAAACACAAAAAGAGTTTACAACACACTGACAGAAACATAAAGCTCATTAACTTGACTCACAATTCTTACTCCTTTGATATGGCTATTTTTAGGTTGTTTATTACTTTATATCTTTTATTTTACTGCTTTTAAGATTTTTTTTTCTGGAATCAGTGTAGCTTGTAATATGAAAGCTTGTTCTTTGGAAACACTTTTACTAGTAATTAGCAAACAGTTAGGAATATTTGAGCACTATAAATGCAGTAAAGATTTAGTTTAAGAGTTTAGATAGATATTTAACACATATATTTTGGATTATTGCCTTTTAGGAATACACATAGACAGACTTAAGAGTCAACTAAAAAGCTTACTTGTAAGAGGTGAGCAATTGTAGTTCTTTCAAGTAAGGTTATTAGGGACACATGGGTATTGAAATTTTTGATAAAATGAGAAGGATTAGAAGAATAGACCTGAGATGGTGCTTTATTTGGGAGAGACCATAAAGGGAGAAGGGGATGTGAACACACATAATGCTTTTTACCTGGGTCACTTCCTGGAGAGGGAAGACAGGACCTAGGAAGGGAGACTTGAGAGCAGGGACTTGGACTCTAGAGTGGTTGGTAGGTGGGGACAAAGGAGGTGTGGGGAATGGGAGGAGGATGGAGTAGGTTTAGGGGGTGTGGATGAGGCATACAGTGGTGGAGAAGGGGTGTCATTAGAGGGATTGAAGTCATAAGAAGGGTTTCCTCTGTGCAGAAAGGGAGTCTATTGTGGAGAAAGAGGATTTGATAGTTAGTATAGGATTGGCAGAGGGAGAGATGGTTATGAAGGGAAAGGAAAGCCTGAATGTAGAGAACCTCAGACTCCTTGTCAATGCATTGGATAAAGTTCTTGGGGTTTTGGAGAACTTGGATATCAAAAGTGCCATGTTCAGGCCACTGGCTTTTGTTGTATAATTCATATTGAGGCCAAATAGTAGTAAAGTAAAGAATACTTCATTTTAGTTTGATTTCTTCTCCTGGATAGAAGGTTTTAAGGTTGTGGAGGAGACACCCCAAAGCGGTTTCTTTTGGAGAAAGTGATTGGGAGTTTACCATGGCTAGTGGGGTATGGGTGAGTTCAAAGATCTTTCAGGTAAGGGGTGTGGAAGGCAAGAAGAAAGTACCCTTGAATCATTCAATTCCAGACTGGTTAGGGGCCAAAAGGCCAGTGGCCAGAACTGGATCCAGGGATCCCTGAAGCCAAGAGGGTCAGGTGAAGGCCAGTAACAGCCAGTGACTGATCTCGGAGTCAGGCATCCCTGGAGCCAAGAAAGTCAGTTGGTGGGGACAGTTCCCTGATGCTGAGGAGGCTCACTGATCTAGCACAAGAATTTCTGGGCAGAGGGAAAATGGACAGGCTCCTCTGGAGAGGTCCTGAGACTCACCCAAAGATGATTCTTTGTCTGGTGTTGGATGGAAAAGCTGCAGTGGCAAGGTGGAGGTCTGCTACGGACTTGGCCTGCTTCAATGTAGTCTCCCATGTTTTGGAATCAATATGTTAGTCCCAGTCTGATGAGGCTTGGACACAGACCAAAATTCAAGCAGAGAAGATTATTAGATCACAGGCATAATGGGGACCTGAAGTGAGAATTCATCTTATCTGCCCAGGTTTGAGATTGCTTATCTTGAGCTGGTGTAATTGGGTAGGTTTACAGAAGGAGCACATAGAAGTGGTGCACATATGTGGGGTGGAAGATTACAGAGTTTTGCATTTTTGGGAGGAGGTCTTGGAGTGGGGAAGATGGACATGTTGGAATGTCAAACTGAACATTTGATAATCTTGTGATATTCTCATGGTTAGTTTTGAGATTAGTACATCCTATTGGATTAAGGATGGGTGTGGGGGTTTTGGGCCATCTGTTTTCAAGTCAAGGGAGACCTGCTGGTGCTGACCAGAATCTTAGGGGGTTATTTTGCCAAATTAGGCTAACAGAAATATGACCCATCTATATGTTGTCTATAAGAAACTCACCTTAGACCCAAGGGCACAAGGAAATTGCAAGTGAATGGTTGGAAAACAATTTTACATCCAAACAATAACCAGACAAGTGCAGGAGTAGCTATACTAATATCAGACAATATAGACATTAAATGCAAAACTGTTGTAAGAAACAAAGAAGGGCATTATATTTTAATAAAAGTGGTAATCTCTCAAAAAGAAAAAAAACAATAATAAATATTTATTCAGTTAACCAGGATACTCCAAAATAAATGAGGCAAACAATGGAAAAACTAAGGGGAGAAATAGAAGCCTCTACAATCATATTGGGGGACTTTAATAAACCGTTATCAACTTTAGACAGAATACCTCAATCGAGGGTTAATAAGGAAACCAATACCTGGAATAGTAAGTTAGATTATCTAGATCTAATATATATATTCAGAACATCACACCTAAATACAGCAGGATGTACTTTCTTCTTAAGTAAACAGGGATCATTTTACAGGACAGAACAAATTGTATTGAATTTAGAAAGACTGAAATTCTACTAATAATTTATCTGATCACAATGGAAAGAAACTGGAAATTAATAAGGGACAAAGAACCAGAATAAGCACAAAGATATGGAAGCTAAACAACACACTCAACCAATCAATGGGTCAGGAGGAAATTGCAAAAGAATTCAGTTGCTACCTAAAAACAAATGAAAATGAGAACAAACAAATCAAAACTTATGGGATGCAGATAAAGCAATTCTGAGAGGGAAAATCATAGCCACAAATGATTATATTAAAAAGAAGGAAAAGCTAAAATCAAAAACTTAACTGCACACATGGAGGAGTGAGAAAAAGAACAATAAACTACTCACAAAACAAGCAGAAAGAAGGAAATAACTAATAATAGAGTAGAAATAAATGAATTTGATAACCAAAAATACAACAATGGAAACAACAAAAACAAAAGCTGATTCTTTGGGATTAATAAATTTGACAAACCCTTAGCTGGAGTAACATAGAATAAAAAGAGGGCTGATACTTATGAATAAAATACAAAAGGAGAAAGTAGATATCACCACTGATCTCATAGAAATACAATATCATATTAAGTTACTTTGAAAAAGTGTAAGTCAAAAGGAAAGATAACTTAGATGAAATGGACAAATTTCTAGAAGCAAACAAGTAACTTATATTTTCAAAAGAAGAAACAGAAGAACTCAACAGACCAAACACAAGCAGTGAGATGGAATTAGTCATCAAAAACCTCTCAACCAAGAAAAGCCCAGGACCAGATTTCTTCAGGGGTGAAGTCTACCAATTATTCCAAAGTGAAAAATCATTCTCTTTTTAAATCCAAAAAATATAAATGCAGGGAACATCACCTAACACATTCTATGATGCTAACATCACCCTAATACCAAAGCCATAAAGATGCCACTAGAAAACTAAAGACCAATCTATTTAATGAACTTAGATTCTAAAATTCTCAACAAAATACTTGTTAATCATATTGAATAACACAGCACACTAATTATATACCATGATCAAGTGGGCTTTAATCCAGGAATGCAAGGATAGTCCAACATAAGAAAATCAATCTTTTTCCAACTTCTCACTTTTAACATGGTTTTGTCCTACATCTGAGAAATAGTATCTCGTTAAAAGAAGAAACTAAGTCATGAAGCTTATGAAAACTTGGATGAACTTAGAAGACATTATGTTGAGTGAAGCAAGCCAGACACAAAAGGTCATATACTGTATGATTTTGCTATTATGAACTAAATATATTGTGTAAACTCATGGAGTTAATCATTAGAATATAGTTCACTAGATATCAGAATGAAGGTAGAAAATGGAAAGCTGAGGTATGATCTATGGAAAATTGGTTAAAAGATTGTTTGTAAATCTTTGGAAATGAATGGAAATTGTGAGAGCATATCACGGTGCTTGTTACTAGCAGAGCTGTTATATGTGTATGACAGTGGTTGAAATGGAAAGTACAGAACATATATATTACTAGAAGGAAAGTTAGAAAGTGCAACATGAGAATGTATAACACAGTGAAACTTCATGTAAAATGTGAAAATGGGTTATATTGCATATATAAGAGTCTTTTTATCAAATATGAATCCGAATAAACTAAAGAGAAAGAAACAATAGCACCTATGTATGGCAGCAGAAGCATAGAGAGATTGAGATTTGATGAGTTTTGTGTGGGTTTTGTTTATTATTAATATTACTGGGATAATTAAAATGTTCTAAAAATGATTGAAGTGATGAAGGCACAACTAAGTGATTATACCAAATACTATTGATTATACACTTTTAATGGACTTATGCTTTATTGATATGTATCAACATTGCTAAAAAAAGAGAAGCATTCACTTAAAAATTAATCAATGTGATATACCACATTAACAGGAAAAAAATCTCATGATCATCTTAATTCATGCAGTAAAAGCATTTGAAATTATACAGCATCGTTTCTGAATAAAAACACTTGAAAGGAATATAAAGAAGCTTCCTCAATATGTTAAAGGGTATATATTAAAAATCCATAGCTAACATCATACTCAATGTTGAAATGATAAAGGATTTCCTTCTAAGATCTGGAACAAGACAAAGATACCCACTGTGTCCACTCTTATTTAACATTGTATTAGAAGTACTTTCTCAAGAATGCAGGCAAGAAAAAAACAATAAAAGAATCTAAATTGGAAAGGAAGAAGAAAAAAATCACTATTTGCAGATGACATTATAAGGGAAATGCTGTTTTGCCACCACTAAATTTTTCCATGTTATTTCACCAAGTCATGGCAGGCCATGTCTAAATTTGACAACCTTAAAAAGACCCAAAAAATCTTCAACAAAGCTTCTAAAGCTGATAATGTATTTCAGTAAAGTGGCAGGATATAAAATCAACATGCAAAAATCAGTAGCATTTCTGCACACTTATAATGAGTAATGTGAGGAAGAAATCAAGAAAAATAATTCCATTTAAAATAGCAACTAAAAGAATCAAATATCTAGGAATAAACTTAACTAAAAATATAATGGACCTGTACACAGAAAATTACATAACATTTTTAAAAGGAAATCAAAGAAGACCTAAATAAATGGAAGGATGTAGCATTTCTTTATACATTCTGGATATTAGAACCTTATCAGATAAGTGATTCCCAAATATATTATCCCTTTGAGTAGGCTGCCTTTTCACTTTCTTGAAAAACTCCTTTGATACACAAAAGATGTTTTTTATTTTGAGAAGCTCCCATTTATCTTTTTTTTTTTTTCCTTGCTCGTGGTTTGGGTGTAAAAATTATGAAACCATTTTCTACTATAGAATCTCACAGTTGCTTCCATACATTATCATCTAGGAGCTTTATGGTCTTGGCTCTTACATTTAGGTCTTTGATCCATCTTGAGTTAATTTTTATATAAGACATGAGATGTTGATCCTCTCTCATTCTGTTGGATAGGGATATCCAGTTCTCCCAGAACAACTTGGTTGAAGCAGCTATTCTGTCATGGTTGATTGGGCTTAGTGACCTTATGGAATATCAGTTGGCTGTGTATGTGCAGATCTATTCATAACTCTCAATTTGGTTCCATCAGTTAGTATGTCTATCCTTGTGCCAATAACATGTATTTCTGACAACTGTAGCTTTGCAGTATGCATTAAAATCAGGTAGCATGATTCCTACAATTTTGTTTTTGTTTTTATCCAATAAGTTTTTGGCTACTCAGGGCCTCTTGTCCTTCCAAAGAAATTCCATAATTAGATTTTCCAATTCAGCAAATATGTTACTCTAATTTTTATTGGGATTACATTAAATCTGTAAATCAATTTTGGTAGGACAGAAATCTTTATGATATTTAGCCTTTCAATTCATGAGCACCAAATATCCTTCCATTTATTTAGGTCTTCTTTTATTTCCTTTAAAAAAAAAATGGATAAGAGATTTGAACTGACACTATTCGAAATAAGAAACACTAATGGCTAAAAAAAAAACACAAGAAAAGATGCTCAGCATCACTAGGTATTAGGGAATTGCAAATCAAAACTACAATTAGATCTCATCTTACACCTATTAGACTCACCAATATTTTTAAAAAGAGAGAGAGTTAGAAGTGTTGGAGAGGAAGATGAGGAAGGAGAACTCTCATCCACAGCTGGTGGGAATGCAGAATGGTACAACCCTTATGGAGGATGGTCTGGTGGTTCCTCAGGAAACAGCTTATGGGGTGATGGTGGTGATGAATGTGAGTGGAAGCATTAGTGCTGGAGTGTGTGAGCAGGGTTGGAGTTGGTTGGACTATTCACGGAACTAGTGGTAAGAATAAAGAAAGGAACAAGTGAATTCTGGTGAGATAGAGGTGTGTGGTTGAGGATACAACTGTGGGAGTATTCTTTTGGTGAATATAGCAGGCGAGGGTCACTGGTTCAGTGTGGGTGGTGATAGGATATGTGGGAAAGGATGTACCTGGGGCATGCGACCATGAATTATGGAAGTATTCAGCTTGTTATACGATATTATATCTGTGGGTGGAACCTCACGCAATAAACATCAAAATATTCAACTCACATCCTGGGGAGTCCTCCTACATTCTGAAAAAGAGGGGCAAGAATCCCTTGACTACATCAGCAGTGCCTAATAACAGAAAATAGACTAATATGTCAAGCCATCAATATTAATGCATTTAACTATGAACTTTATTTTTGAAAAATTGATACAACTGTGCCATATATTCCAAGAGGAGGGAGAGGGAAGATTAGGAGAAAGATAGGGCAGTTTTAGAGCATTGGAATTTTACTTCATGATTTTTCAATGGTGGATATAGGCCATTATACATTTTGTCAAAACCTATAAAATTGTATGGTCCAAAGTGTGAATTGTATTGACCATGTCATTAGCAATTGTTCAATATTTCTTCATCAACTTTAAAAAATATACCATACTCATTTAAGATGTTATTAAGAGTGGAAAATGTGATAGGTGGAGCAGTTAGATATATGAGAATCCTTTATATTTTCCACGTGACTCTAGAGGGCTTTAGAGACAGCTGAACTCTACAGGCAAGGCACACAATCCCAGTTGATATACACCCCATTGGTGGCCCTTACCCTGTAATATGTATTAACTTATAGCCCTAATGTAACACAGTTAGAGTTATTTATAATTTTCCTACACATCGTTCTTTTATCTCTTTTATTTGAACCTATAATTAGCAATATATCCATTAAATATATGTCCCAGAATTTTAAATCTTCTGTATGTTCATAAATCAGTTGAGCTCTGATATAGCTCTGAATCCCAACAGAGTTGCAGCAAACACCTACTCTCTAGTTCATTGCAATAACCTAGAACAACTAACAAATGATGATGAAGATGGTCAATGCCTATCCCAAAAACAGAGTATCTATAACTGCAAGCAAGACATACATACATTTGTCCCATGGGATCTAATCCCCCTCTGAACTGGAAGCAGTGTGAAGATCACTATTCCCAAATCCTCAAGAATGAGTATGAACAAACATGAGGGGGTGGCAATGCAACTATGGAACAAAGTAGATGTATTATTCTAGTAATGGAATAACTAGTAACATTGGTATAAAGATAGTGGCTACTAGAGGTTCTGAGGGGAGAAGGAGGGAAGAATAGTTGTAACATAGGACATTTTAGGGACATTGGAATTGTCTGCATGGTACTGATTTAATGGATAAAGGCCTTTATACATTTTGTCAAAGCCTATAAAATTTTATGTTGCAAAGTATATACCATAATCTAAACTATAAACCGTGGTTAGTAATAATGCTTTGATATTTGTACATCAATTGTAACAAATGTGCCACACTAATGAAAGGATGTTAGTAATAGAGGAAATTGTGAGAGGGGGAGGGGGTGGGATACTTGGGAATCCCTTTGTTTTCATTTTTTTCCTTTATGTTTAAAATAGATTTAAAGTACATAAATGTTACATTGAAAATATAGGGGACTTTTAGATTACACCTATTAGACTGGTGGCTATTATTAAAAAAACACAGAGAACTACAAGTGTTGGAGAGGATGTGGGGGAAAGTGAATCCCCTATATTTTCAAAGTAACTTTTCTGTAATCTAAAACTGTATTAAAAATAATGTTAAATAAAAGAAACAGCTCAGGGACTAAATCTAGAGTTAACACTTTTTTTTCTATTTTATTTTTTTATCTTTTTATTTTTAAATGAGCTTTAGATTTCATAAATTTTACATAAAAAAATTGGGGATTTCCATATATACTACCTCCTTCCCCTCCACACTTTTCCCTTGTAACAACATCTTTCATTAGTGTGGTAAATTTGTTACAATTGATGAGCACATATTGAAACATTGCTACTAACAATGGTCTATAAATTACATTACAGTTTACATTTTGCACTCTACAATTTTATGGGTTTTGATAAAATGTATAATGGCCTGTATCTGTCATTGAAATGACATGCAGAACAATTCCAACGTCCCCTAAATGCCTCATCTTACACCTATTCTTCCCTCTCCCTCCCCTCAGAAACTCTGGTGGCCACTGCCTTTATATCAGTGGTACAAGTTCTTCCATAGATAGAATATTAATAACTTTATTTTAATTCGTGTTGAATCCCCCCCTAATGTTTGTTCATTCCTCAGTCTTGACAACTTTGGCATGGTGATGCCCACTCTGTTTCGGATTGATAGGGAGCTTAGATCCCATTGTGCAGATGGCTGGAACTGTCTTGATTGCAGAGTTAACACTTTTAAATATTATAATGTGCAGTGTGGAACAAATGATTATAAGACATTCAAAGAAAAAGAATGTGGTAGTTCATCCAAAGGAATGAGACAAAATCCAGAAACTATTAATCAAGAGGATGAGATTTTGGACTTAATATTCAAAGAATTAAAAGAAAGAATTAGACGTCAGTATGCTCAAAGTGATAACAGAAAACATCAATTTACCCATTAACATCTGAAAATTCCTCATAATGAATATAAGCATACTTTTCTAAATATTAGCTCTTCCATTTCCTTTTTCTCTTCAATAAATTATTTCATGAAGAAAGTCCCCTTAGTTTCCCATGTTCCAAGAATAATTATCCATTTTATTTATTTATAGCTCCTAAACATAAAGAGAAATTTTCCTCAGACAATAGCACATAAGTAGTTATTTGTATTTCCTAAACTTGAAGAGAATATTGCCTAAGTCATTATCATCCAAGTGATTCCAAAAGTAAACACCCCCATTTTCATGTGGTGTCCATGAACATCTAAGATCTCACCTCAGAGCAGCTGAATCCAAGTTTTAGTAATGCAAATGTGAAATGACAAGTATTCTTAAATACTGTGGTATCATGGTGGAGCTCAGTCAAAAGAGTGATGTTTCCACATATCCCATGAGGAATTCTCTGGTAAGCAATTAATCCAAATTTATTTGGTTTACCTTGTGAATTAGAGGAAAGACAACCAAAGTCATTCCCTTTTGACAGAGGATGCATTCATTTTCCACGTGAGAGTTTCTAATCATTTATTGATATTTCATCAAAATTATTTATCTAGTTCTGGAATCTTTGCAGAGTAATAAAAAATTTTTGAGAATATCAATGAAACAAGAGTCTGTGTTAAACTGAAAAACCTCTCTCCTTCATGTCATTGGCTGATTTTGGGGGGTAAATATGCATTTAAAAATATGTTTTGACACCCAAAGTGTCTATGTCTTTTTCAGAATTATTCATCAAACGGATATGGAAATGAAATTCAAAATCAGTACAAAAGGTTTCTCCATAGAAACAGAATGAACATGTATGTACATATGTGAGTGTAAATGTTCTGTAGAGTAGGCTGCAAATTGGGAACTCCAATGAAGGTTTTGATGAATCCCCCAGGAGAAGCAGGCTGATTAAAGTAGAGAAATTCTTCTTTCAAACTGCTGAAATCATCGTTTCCTCTTTCGCTTCTATTTTTTTTTTTATTTCACACAATATTATTTATTTAGGGTTCATCCACATTGTTGCATATATCAGAACTTCACCCCATTGTACAGAAGAATAATATTCCATTTTGTGTTTATATAAAGTTGTATTTGTCCATTCATTTGTTGATGGATATTTGGGTTGCATACATCTTTTGGCATTTGTGAATAATATTGTTATGAACATTGGTGTGAAAATAACTGTTTGAGACCCTGTGCTTTAGTTTACCAACACTTGCCAATGCAAAATTACCAGAAATGGCTTGGCTTTTATAAAGAGAATTTATTAGGGGAAAGTCTTACATTTCTCAGGCCATGAAATGTCCAAATCAGGGCATCATCAGAGATGCTTTGTCACCAAATTCAGCTACTGGTGAACTGGGTGAGACCTCTCATATTGCCAAAGACAATCTCCTTACTGGCTTATAATCAGCCATAGAGGTAAATCAAATGACTGGTGATTTAAATACACAATATATTCTCATAGGAAACATCAAACCAATGTTTACTTGATGAAACAACTGAACATCATAAGCAGACCCAGTTGATACATGAACACAACCATATCAATTAGTATAAAGATGTGTAGTAGTTTGGTACTTATGAATTCCAAAATTAGATATTGGATTATGGTTGTAAATTGGTCTGTTCCTCTGGCATATTATATTGGATTGGATTCAGAGGTTTCACTTTTACTTGATTAAATAGTGATTACGGTTTTGATTTCTGCCATGGCCATAGGATGTTGAATCCCTGCCATCTTGGTAGGTGGGGAATCACAGAGAAAATGACATAGCAGAAGAGAAAGTTGGAGTTTTGATTCAGGAGCCTGGGAAGTAAATACACAGAGAAGCACATTTGTGCTGAAAGAGAGAAGGCTGCATTAGACATGACAGAGGCCTCAGGCAGAGACACAAGCTGTTCACCTGATAGTTTACAGCTGGCCTTGTAGAGAAAAAAGAACAGCTGAGCCGAGAGAGAAATGAGCCCCAGGAGAGAGATCAGATTTATCCCAGCCTACAGCTGATATTAGAAGAAGCTGGGAGCATGGAGCCTTAAGCTGAAGAGGAAGGACTCTTGTAGATGTCTGCAGCCATTTTGCTCCAACACATGGCAACAGACTTTGGTGAGGGTAGTAACTTATGCTTAATGGCCTGGTAACTGTGAGCTTCTACCCTAAGAATTAAATACCCTTTTATAAAAGCCAACAGATTTCTTGTACTTTGCATCCACACCACTTAGGCTGACTAATACAAAAAGAGACATGAGAAAGAGGAAAGAGAAGAAAGAAGGAATGGAAGAAAGTAAAGAGGGGCAAAGAAAAGGGAAAAAGAAAGAAACAGGTGATGGAGTTAAACAGATAGAAGTCATACATTTTCTGAAAATTATTTTGCATAGGTATATTAAGATATTTAAATATGAGGGAAAATTACTTTCATTTCCTAGATAAGAAAACAAAGAAGGTGTCCATGTATGAGGAAGACACCAATGTAAGCAACAACAACACGAATTGCCATCTTCAGATATTTTTCATACACTAGCAATGGTAATGGGTATATTACTTATATGATTTCTAATCATCATGAAACAATTAGATAAAGATTTTATGCCCCTTATAATACAGATGGAGAGATCACGTATTTCCAGCCATTTAGAATGCTTTTCAATAACAAATTCTTCCTAAAGAATATTTATGTGAGGCATCAATAAATACAAAAGTTATTTACTAGACATTGAATCTATTTGAATAGATGTTTTCATCTAGTGTCATGTGGTTCACTACAGAGATGCACAGGGGTTACAACCAGATATTCATACTTTCAGTACCGAATTTTTTATTAGATTTTGATCTGACTAAAGTCACCAGTGAGTTGGTTTTGCTATCAGCAGCCAACTCAGTTTACCCCACTGTGACTTATGATTACCATTGACTTTTTAAAACAATTACCAAATGGTTACCTTTACTGCAGATCTTTATTTCTTTATGCTTCTTTGAACCATTGTATAGAGTCCTTTCCTTTCAGTCTGAAGAACTCCCTTTACTATTGCTTGAAAGGCATGTCTAGTGTGATGAAATCCACCAACTTTTATTTGTCTGCTTATGTCTTAATCACTACTTTATATGTGTGTGTGTGCTTTAACAAGTCAATTGAATTGATGCATATTAATACAGCAAACAATTCATCCAGTGTGTACAATCAATGGTATTTGGTATAAACACAGTTGTGCTTTCATAACTTCAATCATTATTAGAACATTTTTATTATTTCATAATAATAATGATAATAATAATAAAACAGACAAATACCCAAAAAATTCCTCACCTCTCAATCTCTCTCTGTTTCCCAGATGTACATAACTGCTATTTCTGGCTATTCTTGCATAATTATTCATTTGTTTATTAAGCAGTTGTATTGAGCTATATTCACATGACATATCATCTGTACAAAGTGTATAATCAATGGCTGTTAGTAAAATCAAAATGTTGTACATTCATCATTTCAAAAGTTTTAGATGATTCCCATTACTCCAAAAAGAGACTCCACACCTCTTAGCCTTCCTTTCTCAGCCGTACATAACCATTAATTTAATTTCGTTTTTGTAAATTGATTTATATTTACATTTTATAGAAATGGAAACATACAATATGTAGTACTCTGTGTCTGGTCTCCATCACTTAGTATGATGCTTTATTTTTTAATTTTGTCTAATATTAACACTTTGTTGTATTAACCTACAAATTTTTCAGCTTCAAAGACAGTCTTATATAAGCAATTTTACCCATATTCATATTTCACATAACATACTTATATTTCACATAATATATTTAGTTCATAATAACACAATTATACAATATTTGTCCTTTTCTGTCTGGCTTGCTTCACTCAACATAATGTCCTCTAGGTTAATCAATGTTTTCCTATGCTTCACAACTTCATTTCTTCTTACCACTGCATAATACTCCATGGTGTATATACTCTACAATTTGTTTATCAGTTCATCAGTTTATAGAAATCTGGGTTATTTCCAACTTTTGGCTATTGTGAATAATGCTGCTATGAACATCAGAATGCTGATGTCTATTTGTGCCATTGCTCTCAGTTCTTCTGGGTATATACCTAGAAATGGTACTGCTGGGTCCCATGGCAAGTTTATATTTAACTTCCTTAGGAACTGCCAAACTGCCCTCCACAGTGGCTGTACCATTCTACATTCTCACCAACAGTGAATAAGCATTCCTATTTCTCCACATTCCCTCCAACATTTACAGTTTTCTGACTTTTTAATATCAACCAGCCTAATAGGTGTAAAATGATATCTCATTGTAGTTTTGATTTGCATTTCTCTAATCATTAGTGATGTTGAACATTTTTTCATCTGTTTCTTTGTCATTTGTATTTCTTCTTTGAAAAGTTGTCTTTTCAAGACTTTGCCCAATTTTTCATTGGATAATTTGTCTATTGTTCAATTGCATAATCTCCTTATGTATCATGGATTTTTAACCCTTATCAGGTAAGTGATTGCCAAATATTTTCTCCCATTGAATTGGTCACCTTTATGCCATTTTCAAAAAAGTTTTGAATTTTGGGGATGTCCCATTTATCTATTATTTGTTGTTGTTGCTCATGCATTGTGTGTAAGGTTTAAGAAAATATCACCTACCATAAAATCTTGAAGATATTTTCCTACATTTTCTTTTAGGAATATTATGGTTGTTTTTTTATTTAGGTTCTTAATCCATTTTGGGTTAATTTTTGTATAAGATGTGAGATAGGGGCTTGGTTTGGGATATATTTGCTGTTCTTTTTCTAGTTTCTCTAGGTGTGTAGTTAGATCTTCAATTTTATCTCTTTCCTCTTTTTTAATGTAAGCATTGAGGGCTATAAATTTCCCTCTCAATACTGCCTTTTAAGTGTCCCATGGGTTTCATTTTTTTGTGTGTTCTGATTTTCATTCATCTCAAGATATTTGCTGAACTCTCACTCAATTTATTCTTTGACCCACTGATTATTTAAGCTTATGATGTTGAATCTCCATGTATTTATTAATTTTCCCCTTTTCCATTCATTATTGATTTCCAGCTTCATTCTGTTATGGTCAAAGAAAGTGTTTTGTATAATTTCAATCCTTTAAAATTTATTGAGACTTGTCTTGTAACACAACATATGGTCTATCTTGGAGTAGGAGCCATGAACAGTTGAAAAGAAAGTATATCTTGATCTTGTGTGGTGAACTCTTCTATAAATGTCTGGTAGGTTTAATTCATTTATCAAATTATTCAAGCAGTCTATTTCTTTATTTAGCCTCTGTCCAGATTTTCTACCCAATACTGAGAGTGGTCTATTGAAATCTCCATCTATTTTTGTAGAGACATATATTTCTACCTTCAGCTTTGCCAGTATGTGCCTCGTGTATATTTGGGCACTGAGGTTAGGTGCATAAATATTTAGTAAATTATTTCTTCTTTCTGAATTGCCCCTTTTACTAATATACAATGACCTTCTTAATGCCTTATAACAGTTTTACATTAAAGTCTATTTTGTCAGATAATATCACTATTCCAGAACTTTTTTGGTTATCATGCGCATGGAATAACATTTTCCAAACTTTCACTTTTAACCTGGTTGTGGCCTTATATCTTAGGTGAGTCTCTTGTAGGCAACATGTAGATGGTTCGTATTTTTTTTATCCATTCTATCAGTCTATGTCTTTTGATTGTGGAATTCAAGCCATTAATATTCAATGCTATTACTGTAAATTTATTACTTACTTAATCCATTTTGACCATTGGCCTCTTGTTGTTATATCATACTACTGTCTATCATTTTACTCTTTAATTTACCCTTTCTAATAAGCCTCATTTATACACTCTTCTCCAAGTCTCTCACCCCCCCTTTTTTTTTTTCCTTTTTGGCTGCAACACT
>JAQZBX010064482.1:0-16480 GCA_029593785.1 Cabassous unicinctus | reverse complement strand
AAAAAAAAAAAAGTTATGGTCAGTTTATTAACCGCTCATGGAAGTTAGATTGCTGTTCTGTGCTTATGGCCAAGTAGAACTATATTATGCTAGACTAATAGATGTCTGTGTAAATGACATTGGGGACTCACTCTCCACTCTCTAAATGTGAAAGAATTCATAAGCAGATAAACTAAATGAATAAAAATTCACTATATAATCCACTTGCCCTAGTTGATTAGTCATTCACAAACTTTGGAATACATTAAAGTCGCCTAGGGACTTTGTTAAAAACACAGATTTCCAGTTATGCTCCTGGTACTTCTGATTGAGTAGGCCAGGGATGTGTTTTTGACAAACATCCCAAGTGATTCTTATGCACATAGCCAGTGAACCACACAGTGAGAAAGCTGAAGATCCCTGGATTTCACTGAATAGCAGAAAGTGTTTGTGACTGAAAGACTACATTCAGATGTTCCAGTGCTTTGACTTAAAGGGCTATTTGTAATTTCCAAACTATTTTTCTGCTTTGATTCTCTTCACATGTATTTACCCAGTCACCATTACCTCATTACATGCAAATTTGCAAGCAGTGTGGCGGAGGGCACGTGTTCCTACAGGGGTCACATAGTTTCCATGTGGGTGTGTGTAAAGCCCTCCCAAGGGTCTGATATTATTCCTCTATTTCACACCCCACTCACCAAAAGGCAAGTTTTAGCTTAGAAAAAACAGGACGTCTCTTGGTTTGGAATTTCTGGGCATGAAGAGATATTTGCTAACACTGAAGTTACCATGGGATTTGCACTGTTGGTCAATAGCAGACAAGGCTTCTCACTTGGAAATGTTCCTTTCCTTCCAAGATGGGAAGAGATGATCAGCTCCCCTGTCCATGGGAACTTCCCCTCCAAAGTGTAGCTTCCCTTGATCTAGGCGACAGGGCCCTGACTATGGTTGTGCAAATTGAAGTCATTCCCAAAGGGTGGGTGTAGCTGGAATCCAGCCCACGCTCCACTCACAAAGCTGGATGCTGTAACAAGGGCCCTGCCTGGCCAGGGGAAGGGGAATCTTCTGAAAACTCACACAAGGTCTCTGCTAGTTGTGACCGTTCCATGTGGTCTATCCAAGGGTATCTCTGTCTTAACCACCTCCTTGACTTCAGTAACCTGGGTATTGGGGTGAGAAAGAAAGAACAGAATGAAATTCCAGGAGAACTCTATTTATGGCTGTGTTTTCCCAACAGTTGGAAATCCTGCTTTCCTGATGATATCCTGATGATATCAGGGCCATGAAGAGCCCACCCATATGATCTCTTCCAGGCTGTGCTCATCTCACCACTGGAAAAACAAATTCCAAAGTAAATGACACATTCCTCCCTTGAGTCCTGTCAATCCTCTTATTTGCCAGTTTCCAGCTTACCAGCTAGTTTTGCTTAATGCCTGAGGCCAAGGTACCTCCTAGCTTAATGAACTAGCTGCAGACAGCTAATTACCTTAGGGCAGTGTCTCAATAGTATACAAAGTACATTGACTCCAAGTTGGAAAATGCCTCTGAACCATTACAAAACTTATCATAGAAGAGACACCTTCCTAGATACCAACAGCCTAACAGCTCAGACGAGGGAGGATAAGGAGAAGCAGGGAGGAAACAAGCTTGAAAGGTTTGGCTTCACTCTTAGCCCCACCTCCTTCCCTGCTATATTTCCTATGTCAAAATGATCTCTCAAGAGATTTTGTAGAAGCGTTTGCCTCTTCACACCCGCCCCCACTCTCCTGGCAATGAAAACAATCATTAGAACTGCTGCTGCCTTTCTGAGTGGGTTCGTGTCCTGAACTTTTTAACTACAGTAAGATTTAGAGAGCTGCCTGCTGCCCATCCTCCAGGCCCCTGAAGTGGTGGGGCACTTTTCTGATTGACAGTTTCAGAATTGGGCTTTCAAGCCCTGGCTGACCAGCCTCCTTGATTGGGATCCAGCCTTACCCCAACCTTGAGGGCTGAAGTGCCTGTGACTTCCTGTAAAAGGCCAGACACTCTCTCCTTCTTAAAGGGAGATTAACAGGTGTTGAGAAGGTGATTACAGATCATTCCTACTCACTGAAGTACATTATTGAGGTGTTCTTCTGAGACGGGTTAGAACAGGAACCGAGGGACCTGACAGAAAAAAGGGTGCTGTAGGAAAGCACTAGGGCGATAGGGACAAAACAGTTCCGTGCAAAACTCTTGCTCACAGGCGCCCATCTTTGCCTGCACCTGACAGGGGAAAGGTCCCTCAACAAGGGAGGAGTCTACCGGCCTCAACCGCCCAAGGCCGAATACAATAGAAATAGGAGCCCATTCTACCATTCCCCTGACCCCCACTCAGGCCTGCAGACACTCAGAGCCAATGAAAATGTTGCATTTTCAATCCTTCTTCTGCATACTCAGAACCAATGAGAATGTTGTAACTCACAGCCTTCATTTACGCGGAGGAAGGAAGGGGGTGGGGGAGGCTAGCCTCAAGTAAGGCCGCAGCCCCAGCACACCGCACTCCACTCGAGTCTCCAGGAGGTACTCTCGCTTTCTTTTGTTTCTCATTAAGCCCTTCACTTGCTTGCTTGACCTCTGGCGCGTCTTTAAGTTTTTTCTTGAGACGTGGCCAAGAACCTGGAAACCCACCACCGGCAACACTCCCAGGTAGATTGTTAACTGTGTTCTCAGTATAAGGCCAGACATGCTGGGTGCTTTGTACAGAATCCAGCTCAATTCCAAAGTACTATGAGCTAGGGATTATTCCCGGTTCTCAGTTGAGAAATTTGAGGTGTAGAGAATTGGAGTAACTTGTCTAAATTAACCCATCTAATTAAAAACTAAACAAAAGGCAGTGAAAGTGCTTCAGAGGAAAAGGAGGCAGCAGGGAAATACTTCATATGGAGAACAATTACACGTTTGGAAGAGTGTCCTTCTCTGTGTGACTGCCCTGTGGAGGTGTTGCCAGATTCCCTCTAGGTTCTTGGCGATGTTAAGTAAAAGAATTTAAGAACATGTCAGTTTAGTTAGGCCAGTAGTTTATTAAGGAAATGAGAGAAGAGAATTGAAATGGGGGAAAATAACAGATTATGGGTCCCAGGTATACTGGCTGGTTGGTCCAGGCAGAGAGAGGAACAAATGATTTAGCTTCTGAGCTTGCTTTTTCAACCATTAATTATTCCTCCCACTTGTTAATGTTCGGAGGAGGGGTCCCAGTTTGCTGTTTTGATTGATTACCCCACTCATCAATTCCCGGGGTTGGGGAGGGGAATTGATAAGTCCCCTTGAAAATATCTGGGGCTTTTCCTTGATCCCAGACGATCAAGGAAAATTCTCTTGGGTTATTCGAGCAGCTTTCTGGGAGGGGAGGTGTCTTTCTCTCAGGGGATTTCCAGGTGGGATTCCATGGCCATGTGTTTCATGGCTGTGGTTTTCTGCCACGTCCCAGATATGTCTTTTCATTCCCTAAACTAGCCTGCTTTAGAGGCAGCAGGTCAATGCTGCAGCAATATTTGCTGGGTTTGGAAATAGAGCCTTTCTTGACCAAAATGGAGATCTCAGACATAAAGCTATTTCCATACTTCTTCTCTTCTGTCAGTTTAATAAATATTATGGTGACTTTTCCCCTCTAGAAGTACATACCTTGTAAATGAGTGTGGGACAAGGGCCAGAGAAAATGTCAATGGATCAGCAAGTCAGTACTGCTTAACGGGTGGTTCACAACTTTGGTGGGACATTGGAATTGAAGCCAGCTAGTAAAATAGGGAATCAATAGATGGATCTGGAACCTGGCAAGAAGCCCACGTGGATATCTATACCCCCAAGATGGCTGCTGGAAGACCCTCATGAATGAGATTCCCTTCAGAAGCCAGGAGAAGTCCCAGATATTCTCCAGGGACATTATCATTGGACCCACCTGGGGGATTGATGGGTGGGGTAATCAATCAAAACAGCAAACACCTGGGACTCCACCCATGCCATTAGCAAAGGGGTGGAATAATTAATGGTTTAAAAAGCGGGTGCAAAGGTCGAATAACTCCCTCTCGTTCCTCTTGGCTTCTGTGCCCTGCTCTCACTATGTCCCCCCTGCGTGGAACAACACATAAGTAAAACCTGGGCATTTATAATCTATAATGGGAAATTGTAGTCTATAAACTAGCCCTCTTTACCACTCTTCAGCCCCTTCCTCTCTCTGGGACCCATGATCTGTTATTTTCTCCCATTTTTCTTCCCTCTTTACCTTAATAAATTTTTGGCCTAACTAACCTGACGTGCTCTTAAAATTCATGTCTGCAGCATAGTGAAAGAACCCAGACAAAATCTGGTAACAGAATCACCTGGGTAGATTTTCAAAAAAAATCCAATGCCCAGGGCACATTCCCAACCTACTAAATTGGTACCTCTGGGGATAAGGCCAGCCATGGAGATCATCATCTCTGGGTGTGGATCCCCATGTCAGTGTCTTTTTTTTAAAACTTCCTAGTATTTCAAATGTAGAGATGGAGAGCCACTGCCTTAGCACAGGAAGCACCTAGGGGTCTCACTAAAATGCATATTCTGATTTGGAAGAGCTGCTTGGCCTTGAGAGTCTACATTTCTAACAAGCTCCCAGGTGAGGCTGATGCTACTGTGATGCTACTGATCTCCACATTTTGGGGAGCCAGGCTCTAGATTAGTGGTTCTCAAGGTGTGTTCCCTGGATCACCAGGGAAGTTGTTAGAAATGCAAATTCTTGGGCCCCATTTGCAGTGGGTTGAATGGTGCCCCCACAAATATTCATGTCTACTGGGAATCCTAGATTGTGATTTTATTTAGAAAGGGGTATTTGCAGATGTAACCAAGTTAAAATGAGGTAATACTGGATTTGAGGTGGGCCCTAAATCCAATGACTGGTGAGATAAGAGAAAGGAAAGGGATATTTGGACAAAGAGGTACAGAGGAAACACAAAGCGGGAGAAGGCCATGGAAAGCTTGAGGCAGAGATTGGAGTGATGTAGCTACAAGCCAAGAAACACCCAGGATTACTGACAACCACCAGAAGCTAGAAGAGAGTCCTCAGAGGGAGCATGACCCTGCTGACACCTTGATTTTGGACTTCTAGGCTCCAGAACTGTGAGTGAATAAATTTAAGTCACCCAGTTTGTGGTAATTTGTTATGGCAGCCCTAGATAACTAAGACACCATCCCAGACCTAGTGTGTCAGTTCTCTGGAGTGGAGCTCAGCAATCTACTTGAACAAACCCCCCAGTTGATTCCGATGCATGTTAAAGTTAGAGAACCACTGCTGGATAAAAAGTAGCTTAGATTTTACTTGTGTTCATCTTCTAGAAGATAAGAAAAAGAGATCCTCCAGTTTACCCAAAGCAATGGAGAGGGCTCAGAAGGATACTCATGGATATAAGAGATCAACCTTCGTAGGAAGCTAGGAAAAGATGCATAGCCAGGCTGTCCCTGCAAGGCATCACGGGAACTGGGCTGTGGTCCGTGGACGTGGAGGGTTAAAACATTTAAGATCGGGCACCACTGGCTAAGCTGACTCATTGCCCACCCAACTGCAGGAGTTGCCCACTTCTTCCTCTAGTGCTTTGGTCTTAACATGACAATAATATTCCTGGTTGGTCTCTGCTTACAGCAGGGTGGCTTAGTTAGAGCCCTTAGAATGAGGCTGCTTGAGCTAGCATTCTGGCTTACTAACTGATGACCTCTCTTTGCTTCAGCTTTTTCACCTGAAAGATGGGAGTACTGATTGTACCTAACTCTAGATGTGTTGTAGGATTAAATGAGACAATGGATGAAGGGTGCTCAGAGCATTGCCTGGGGTGCAGTAACTGCTCAAAAAGGAAGGCTGTCATTCTTGTCTGTGTGTCTTTATGCTTCTAGCACTAACTGACTCTCAGTCTAAATCTTGAGTTTCTTGAGAAACTGACATAGATTGTTCTAGTGTGTCACTGCCATACTTACTGGGCCAAGCATCTGTGGCCCTCCAGTGGATTTGCTGTTTTGGGGCCAGATGCCCTCCTCTGGTCCATAATACTTCACTTACTTGACAAGATCCAAGCATGGTATAACTGAAGTGGAGGAAGAAGGGAGGGGAGCAAGGGAGTATGTGTGATGTGGTGCCACCGGCAGGACGCACTGGGGAAGCCCAAGGCAGTGTGCCCTTGAGCCTTATTCCCTTAGTTTGGCCCAACCAGTCTGCCCATCTGCTGATGACCTTTTGTGTCTGACTCTACAATTTGGAAGTCTATTTTTACATGAAGCTACCAGATTTTAACCTAACATATGGGTTATGGAATTGGGGACCCTGCTCTCCTATTACTGTCACCTCTGTCTCCCCTGCCCCCACCCTGGAATCACATGATCACCAAAAGAGTGAATTTAAATGAAAGGAGTAAATGCTGCTCATTGATAGAGCCAAAGAAGACGCCAACCTAAGAACAAATGTATGCATTTAAAAAGTAACCCCCCACCCCCCAGGAACATTTAAAAGAAATGTCTTCGTAATTGTTTAGGTTTGGAAAAAAACTAGGAGCTGATATCAATCAAGTAGAGAGACTTTTCAGCTGCCTTCCTGCAACAAAGCCAGCTGGGTTAGTATACTCAGATGTGTGGACTTTGTAGTTCACAGATAGTAAGAGCAGTTTTGTAATGAATCCTCTATGGATAAGACAGTCCTCGTTTTATTAAGCAGTAACCACTGGCTCTTTCCCTATTTGCTGATTTCTGAGTGATGAAATACAGTCATGCTACCTGTGAAGTGTGAGATGCTTCCTTATAGTTTTGAATTTGCATGAGGGCATTCCATTCTTCATCAACCAGAAAGTCTCTGCTGGTGTTTCTCTCTCTTTTTTGGAAAGCAGAGAGAAAAATTAAGGTTTCAAAGTGATCTGAGGTCATCCCATGATTCCCATCCCTCCTACCTGCGTCCTGCAATCATTAGTTTCCTTATTAGAGGATTTTAGACCTGAAAGAGATGTCTGGTTCAAGCTCTGACTCAGAGGATCTTTATCTTGGGTATACACAGATCCCTTTTAAAGAAAATATATTCTTGCAGACTTCCAGCATGACCTTAAATTACTTTTAAGTTCCTTTAAATATGTATAAATGTAAAACTAGCTGCATATGTATTATTCAATTATAAAAACCAAAATAAATTTACAAATTAAATATAAACAAAACTACAATCAATAAAATTCAAATTAATGACATTATTTTAAAGAGCAGATATTTTGTTGAACTTAAATTGCCATGGCTAGGTATATTAGTAGAAAGTTGTTTTGACATAACTGTGCTTTACTCTTGACTCTCTATATTAATCATGGCCAGTCATTATTTAAATTGTAGTCATTTTCATTCTCATGAAAATTTGGTTAATTTAACAAGTCATTTTAAACAATTTCAAGTCTGTCAATTTAGAATGCACTTCCCATGCTGAAAATAAAAGTTATCATTTAACAAAAGAATATGTATTGCATATTTACTGGTAACATAAATATGGCACTTGACTTATAGCACAGGTACTTTGATGTTTATCTGTCAACACTGTTATATGCCACATAAGGACTCCATTCTCCCACCCTTTTCTCTGTACAAATGTTTTGTACAAATATGGTAACATCATTTGTCCTTGACTTGGTGCACATCTGATTGTAAACATAAACACACAGGCAACCACTGGAATCTTATGTTCAACCAGATGATGCACGTTACGTTTGCGTTACTATTTAAATTTAGATTGTCATCAAAACAAAAACACAAAATTAAATTCTCATAGTCTTTTTGAATTTTGGAAAAATCTGAGAACCTTCAGAGGTAGACTCCAGGTTAATAAACACTGGTTGAGTTACTATCTGTTTTACCTCGTGTGGTGGCTTAGAGTTACGTATCCCAGAAAACCATATTCTTCTTCTTCTTCTTTTTTTTTTTTCTTTTTCTATCTGGTTGTGTCATTGTCTTTTTTGGTGCATCACTTCACCGTGCAGGGGCCTTGCACCTCTCCATGCCACTCAGGGGCCTTGGGATGCCTTTTTTCTTTTTTTACCAGGAGGTCCTGGGGGATCGAACCCGGGTCCTCCATATGGTAAACGGGAGCTCGGTTGCTTCAGTCACAGCTGCTTCCCCATATTCTTAATATTAACCCAGTATAGTGGGTGTGAATCCACTGTAAATAGGACATTTTCATGAGGTTACTTCAGTTAAGGTGTGACCCAACCGAATCAGGATGGGTCTTAATCCAATTTTTGGAGGACTTAGAGAGATGGCCACAGATAGAAAAGCCATGGGGAGCAGCCAGAAGCTGGAAGTCAACAGGAATCTAGACAAGAAAGGAGAAGATGCTGGCATGTGTGTTGCCATGTGACAAAAAAGCCAAGGAACCCCAAGATTGTCAGCCAGTCAGAAGATAGCAAGCCCGGGGAGGAAGCAAGCCTTTTAGTTTCTGAAATGGTGAGCCAATAAATTCCTGTGGTTTTTGTATTTTAGCAGCCAGGAGACTAAAACACCTCATTTAATTGTCACAGAAACCCTATGGGGTAGACATTAGCATCATCCCAATTTCACAGATAAAGGATCTGAGACTTAGAGAAGTTAGAGAACTCACCCATTACCTCCCACACAGCTAGTGAGAGAGGACCTGGGATTCCACCCCAGGTCCATCTGTCCCCAGAACCTCTCTTCCTGAGATCTCTAACCCCTATCCCCGGAAATCTGTCCAGAATCCTTGGGGAATTCTTAAGATGGATTGTTGGGCAGATAGGGTCTCATGCTTATCCTTTCTGCAGTAACTAGAGTTTCAAGGCAAAAAGTGGCAGCCACAATCTGAACAAATACAGTGTCTGTTCTGTGGGGCAAAGGTCTCAATTTTAATAAGAACTCATTTACTCCACACATAATTTCTCTCCATATCAGTCCTGAAGCCATTCAGGCCTGATCTGGTGCATTTTAGCTCCATTGTTGGCTGAGAATGGCTGTCTATGCCTTCAAATTTGGCAGCTCATTCATTCATGAGCTCATTGTACAAAATACCTGGCCACTCTGCCAGGTGTTCTATCCTTACAAGAAAGGAACTCACAGGCATCTCATGTCAAAACCCAGAACTCTGCTCCTGCTTCTCTTATTGGGCACCCAATTTTCTTCAGGGTGGTGGAAAGTCACCAGCTAATCTCGGCATCAGAAGCCCTGGATAGAAGTCCTGCTTCTGCTGCTCAAAAGTTCTGTGACCTTGGGCAAGCCAAGAATCTCCTCTGAGCACTCTTCCTATCTTTAAAATGAGAATATTGACAATAAGTAGGAGTACGTGAGTTGGCGTGTATGGCAACCCTGGGACTTTTAAGTATTTTTCATAGCAGACCAGGTTATTTTCCACATGTCTCCAAACACTTATTTGAGCACCAATAAGTATTAAGATCTGTGATGGCCATGGAAATGCCACAATTAGACATGGCCCTTGATCTTAATGAGCTTGCAGTCTAGTAAAGGGGGCTGACATTTAAAAAATAAATTGTGGACTAGTGAGATATGCATAGTTATAAAAAATATGTGCAATGAAATAGAGGCAGTAATCAAAGCGGCTTGAGTGGGACGGGTTAAGTTTCGTAGAGCACAGACACGAGCTTAGCCTTCAAATACTGTTGAAAATCATAGCGACACATAGCAGCATGGTGTGCTTGGGAATTAGGGGCAGGACTGAGGTAAGTATCACAAGGTCACAGAGGACCAAGGTTCCTGTGTTTGTACCATGATTAGATACAATTGTAATGCCAACCCATGCTATTTCTTTTCTTCTCAGGATTGTAGAAAGTAATTATTATGGGCCAATTTAGAATGCGCTTTGAGGATGAAGAACATCAAACACATTGTCTACTTAATTGGCTTTTCTTGCTATTTTTGTATTTTGGGTTGCGTTACCAGATCTGAGTACTTTGGGGGCCCCTCAACCTGACATTTCCTTTTGCTCTTCTAAGTAGGGCTTCTTTCCCTTTGCCAGACAGGGTCCTAATTTCCTCTGGGAATATCATTTGGCCAATGCATTGCTGCACTTTTGATGGCCCGCTCAGCCCCCCAGAGTTAAAATACGCTTGGCCAAATTCACTATAAAAATAGGAGATTTTACTTCTGAAGTTCGTGTAGTAACATTTCCATTGCCTCTGTTGAAGGTGAGGCCTGGAACACTGAGCGTATTAACGTGTCTGTTTGCCTTATTGAATTGAAAAGGATTTTTGGCATCTTTCATGTCAACCCCCATCATAATCGCCTGGGGACTTTTGTGAGGAACATTGTTCCTATAACATTATTTTACAAATTCAATCAAACTATGACTCAGCCAGTGTTGATATCTTGGAATGGCATCTTCAACAAACGTTCAATACAAAACAATGTGGATTGAACAGCATCACCCAGAGAGCCAATGAAGGGCTGCTGGAGCCTATATTATCCTCAGTCCCCTGCCTTAAACCTCAGGGAACTGTTAAATACCTGCGTATCTGAGGCAATGAAAACAGAAGGTGAGAATCATAAATTCTGTGGGCTCTTTTGATTTGAATTGACTGCAACATGATTTCACAGCCTACTTCATAGCCAGAGGCCCTTCTTACAAATACCTTTCCTAGTCTGAATTTGAGAATGTGCAGGTTGTTTCCAAACTGTGTGGACTAGGTCTGCAAAGCTGGGTGCTCACACCCACAAGGCAATCCATTGGAGCACTGGAAGAATATGTGATACCCAATATGTTAGCAAATTAATTTACTCTACTTTGAAAAGTAATGAGTTGGAGCTTTACTATAAGCAATAAAAAGATTGGTAGTGCCTTCAGTTGGTCTGGATGTCAGATGGTGGTTGTCCCATGAGGGAAGAGTGGGGAGCTGCACAGCTGTGGTATCATTCATTCATTTTCTTTTCAGCATCTTGGAATGTTTTGCAGTTTGCGTGGGCATGGTTTAGGAACAAGTGTCTTAAAATAGTTCTGCCATGAAACTATTAAGAAAGATAATATTAGGTATTAATGCAAAGCAGTGAGAGGGCTGATCACGTCTGATAAGAAGTTGGCCAAAACTTCAAAATCATAAACAAAACTCTACGAAATAGGACTTTACATTCACTCACATTAGCAATGGGCCTCAGTCAGTGAGTGTTATGCCTGGAGGTATTAGTTAATGATAGTGTGGCTCCATTAAGACTAGAAAGACATTTGAAGCTAAGCTTTCAGAACACAGAGACAAAACAAGAGTTCATAAATAATGAAGTGTATTCAATCACACAACCTTTAAAATTTTGTTTTTATTTCCATGTACTATATAGATAATATAATAGTCTATATAGTAGTGTGTGAATATAATTCACAAATAAATATACATAAATACAAGTGAACGCTAAGATGTGTTTTACTGATGGGGTGTGTAATTCAAGATGTTTAGGGACCGCTGGCCATGATAATTACTCAGTTTCCTTTTAGAAACCACGTGGCTTACATTTCTCCTTTCTCAATCTGTGTATTTTAGATCTTTCAGATAGAGGACATGATACAACAATTTTCCAAGGAAATGGAGGTCTTAAACTAACCAAAGTTTCATTCTAAGAAGAAAGAGTTTATAAATTATGTGACTCTTATTTTCCTCTAGAGATTTAAATATAAACTGTTGCCTTGATGGTTTTCAGATTTTAAAGATAGTTTCTAAAACATTTTAAACAAACCTCTTTTGAGGTGTAAACTAAATTTTGCCAGTGCTTTTTTTTTTTTTTTTTTAAACATTTGTCTTCTGTTTAATGCCATTGTTAAAATTTCCACCATGACAAGAAAATCAGGCACAGTTCTAAAAGTGGCAAAAGGGTCCTTACCACCCAATTTATTTGGAAGTGTTTTGCTTATGTTGCACAGAAGAAAACCAGGCATTTCAGCAGCTACTCCAGGAGATTGCAATTGAATAGAATCAAAGCATCAGAGAGTAGAGTTGGGTAATTAGAGAACTTCATACACATCATGCACACATATACATTTATACACACATACAAAAATATACACATACACATATACACACCAGCATTTATGCACTCTAGGGGAAAGACTTGCCTGGCTTTTTACCAGAGAACTAGCTACTCCTTCCACAATAGAAAAATGTTTACAAAACAGCATCTTAGGCATTTTTTTTTCCAAAGATTTATTTACTTATTTCTAACCCCGCCCCTCGTTGTTTGTGCTCGCTGTCTGCTCTCCATCTTCTTTTTAGGAGGCACTGGGAGCCGAACCCGGGACCTCCCATGTGGGAGGGAGGCATCTAATCACTTGAGCCACCTCCGTCCCCTGCTTGTTGTATCTCTCATTGTGTTTTCTCACTGTGTCTCTTCATTGCATCATCTTGCTGCATCAGCTTGTTCTGTCATCTTGTCACTATCTTGCTGTTTTGCTCATCTTGTTTAGGAGGCACCAGGAACTGAACCCCAGACCTCCCATGTGGTAGGCGGGTGCCCAGCTGCTTGAGCCACATCCACTTCATTTTCTTTTTTTAAAGATTTATTTTTTATAAAATCTTCTTTTAAATTTATTTTTATTTATTGTTTATTTATTTATTTTTGTGGTACCAGAGCCGGGGATTAAACCCGGGACCTCATATGTGGGAAGCCGGCCCTTAACCACTGAGCCACATCAACTCCCCTGAGTTGTTTTTTTTGTTTGCTTGCTTGTTGTTGTCTGTTTTTGTTTTTAGGAGGCACCAGGGACCGAACCCGGGATTTTCCTTGTGGGATGCGGGTGCTCAGCCGCTTGAGTCACATCCGCTCCCCATCCCAGGTGTTTTGAGTTACAGGCTTCAAATGGGCAGTGATGCAATATATGTGTGTGAAAGACTGTTGCATTTTTGATTCTCTTCCTTCTTCAAAAGGATCCAAGAGGACAAAACATGTAGTCTGTTTAAGCACACAGTGGCTTACCTTATGAAGTCTAAGACTGTGGAGTTTTCTGATCATCAACAAGGAAAGCAGAAAGAGAGAGATTGGTTCAGGATGGTTTCTTCTTATGCTTCTCAAGAAAACATGCACTTAATTTTATTTACCAGTCTTGCAAATTATCACATGTCCCAGGAGGCACATAAATGAATTAAAGTTCTGATTCTATCCACTTACCATGTCTGCAAGTCACTGCCAATGTCAGAAGGTGGAAATATGTTATGGTGGTTGAATGGCATAGACCAGTCCCCATGTCTCTTTTTCCCTCATCAGCTGGTTTCCAGCCGATTGTAAACTGCTCAGGTGATAAGAGTCACCCTCCTAGAGAGAAAGTGTATATAGAGAATGATAGAAGAGGTGGGGACCAAGTTCTCAGCACTCCAGCACTAACAGATTGAGAAAAAGTGATGACTGGGGTCAGAAAAGCAAACTGAACGTGTGTCATGGTACACAAGGGAAGAGTGAGTGATCAGCTCTATGAAGGGACATCCCGTTCTCATCTTCCCCAGTCCTCAGCTGCATGAATGGATGCTTTTCTTCTATACTCTGAGGTCACTGAATGTGTCAGTAGAAGTTCCCAAGCCTTAGAATCATTCAGTACACTTGCAACCTACAGAAAATGTCCCTAATATTATCCTTTACTCCTATTTTGTTTTTGTGAACAATCCAATTAGAGTATGCTAAGAGGGGCCAATTTGAGATGCAAGAAAGAATTTTACTTAAGAGTTAGGGATGCTTTTGGCAATGAAATTCAATTCAACATGTATTTTCTAAATGCTTACTAAGTTTAAGATGCAATTCTAGAGGCAGCAGGAAATAAAAACTTAAAGAATAAAGCACTGAGGTCAGATGTCCTCAAACATCTGCATTGTAGGAATGAAATTACTATAAGAGAAGAATGTGTAAGTGCAATGGAGGTTGAAAGGAAGAAGAGATCACATTCAGTGGAAGGGTTTACAACAAAGAGATATGAGGGAGGAGTTTGACCTCAAAGAATGATTGGAATTCAAAAGGCAGAGATGAAATAAAAGGAAATTTAGAAAAATGGAAACAATGAAGTAAAGATATAGATGTTGGAAAGTATAGCTCACTTTGAGGAATAGGCTGTAGTCAGATTTAGCTGAAGCATCAAGATATGTGTGTCAAAAATATAAAATAGAAATAAAAAAAGAGGGGAGTAAGGCTGGAGGAGAAGGATGAGGGCATGTGTCAGGAGCCCTGGGCAGCAAGGCAGGGAGCAGCTATGAAGACCTGTGAACAGCATAGGCTTCAGGGACAGAGGCAGGTCTGAAATCAGGGCTCCCCCAAAGGCTAGCTCTGGGATACTAGGTGTGTAGAATCACCTCTCTGAATCTATGCTTCTTCTAACATAAAAGGCACTTGTATACTTACCTAAAAGCAAACAACTCCAAACCAAAGGAACCAAACCACAATGTTCATAATCTTGGCCTTGAGACATGAATAAAAGGTTGAATTCTGTTCAGCGCGTCTTGTCTAAGAAGTCAGGGAAGTGACCAGGAGGCTGGGTTAGGGCAGCTAGCAATCACTGAGGTTAGCTTTCCCAAGACAGGTTAGTGTAGATTGTACAGGAAGCAGGAGTGTAAGATGATCTTTTGTGTTGTGAGGGCTTAAACGCTAACGGAAAACACCTCTCTGGGGAGGAAGGAAAAAAAAGATTCTGGATCTGTGAGGTGGTGGATGTTTTAACTAGTGCTGAGCCAGCATTCCAGGGAAGCAAGCGTGTGTGGCCTCAAAGTGCGGGAAACAAAGAGATGTAACCATGAAACCGAGCTTAGTACTGGGGGATAGGGCCGTCCTTCCTCAGGGAATCACCCTGGAAGTCTTTACAAGGGTCTAGAGTAGCAAAGGCGCTTTGCAGCTAGGAAACGCATCACTGGGTAGAACCAGTCTTCAACAGTGCCACCATGTGGCGGAGAGGGGCAGTGACAGCTATAATCCAACCTGACTCCTGTTCTCCCCGCTGAGCCAGAAATGCAGAGCAGCACTCTTGGGAATGTGACAGCCCCAGCATTCCCTGGCAAAGCGGATAGCTTAAGTGGCAAGAGGCTTAAAGAAGGTTATACATGCCCACTGGTAATAGCGTATATAAGAATTTGAGAAATTAATTGAAAAGTAAAGAGAGATGACTATCTGTAATTAAAATTTGAAAAGCAGTTCCAAATAGTTACAAATAATTAGAATAAAAAAGAAAAAAAATGCATGTAGTTCTAAAGTATTAATTTTTGTCTCTCTAGGAAACTCATCTACCTGGACATTCACATTTTCCAAGGTTCTAGATTGACAAGATATTTTGTTTTTCATTCAGCAGGAATAAGTGAAATTACTGAATTCTCACAATAAATTTAACTCAGGTTCAATAAGTCTCTGCAGGAGAAAGTCTCTAATGATCTTGGACATCGTGTCTATACCTTTTAACATCCCTGTATTTAATGCTTGAGTTTCTTGTGGAGGAAGCATATTGGAAAGGAGATGAAGAGAAAAGCATCAGTCACATTAATTACCAACTGAATTCCATCTGTTCCTGGTCAATCATCATTAGGTAAAGTTCTAAATTTCAGTCAGGTCTTGTCTAATTGTGCTCTGGATCAAACCTGCAGTCATTGAAAAGTAAGCAATGAAGAAGATCAAAGCTCAGCATTTCTTCTTTGTTAACTATTTTATAATTCATCATTGGGTAAGTATTTATCAGGTTTTGGAAAATCAATCAAAATCTTAGATTTGAAAGATTCTATAGTTGTCATCTAGTTCATCTTTCACCCCAGGCAGGAGGCCGCTCTGCAAAACCCCTGGCTTTTTGTGACAGATCAATCACCGTAGGATCTGCTAGAACATACCTAGGCATGTGAATCTCCCTGCTTTGTGAAGCAGACCATCCACTTGCTCCTCCAAGTGTGGTCTGAGGACCAGCAGCAGGGCATCACGAGGGAGTCTGTTGGAAATGCTGAATCTCAGGCTCTATTCCAAACCTGCTGAATCAGAACCTAGCTTTTACAAGATCTCTAGGTATTTTGTATACACTTAATGTTTGAGAAACTCTGGACTGTTCCATTGTTTGGTAGTTTTGGAGTGTTTTCTAACACTCTAATGGCCTCTCACTGAATCCTGATGTACTGGGTACAATCTACAAATCTATACGCATCTGCAAAGACTTGCCTGACCCCAGGGCCTTGGCCCTTGTTCTGCTTCCTGCCATTCTTGCAAGGCTGCTGCTACCATTGCAGTCACCTCATCTCCGTGCACTCCAGTCATCTCTGACTTTCCTACGGGTGATGGCTGGGCTTTGGTTCAGCCTTAGTCATACTTTCTACATTGCCCAGGTGAGATCCAACTGGACCCATGGAGGCTCTGGCTCCCTGAGTGCACCAAGAAGAGTAGGGGTATTTACACCCTGTGGGGGAAGATAAGAGCCAGGAAGAGGCCAGAAGATAAATCACCAACCCTTCTTCCTCCTGGCAAATTGCTCCATGGTGCATGGGTCCCACACCAGCACCTTGCATGACCAGCTGTATTGCTAAGGAAGCTGTAGACAGCTTGGTCACAC
>JAQZBX010064481.1:0-16486 GCA_029593785.1 Cabassous unicinctus | reverse complement strand
GACATGAGAACACTTTGTGCTTGAAGAAGATACTCTAGGAGTTTGGAAAATTATACAAGACTATGAGTTGGGATGATATAAAAATAAATTTTCAAATATGCAACAGGGTGATCAAGATTAAGAACATGACAATAATATAAAAGGAATTATTATCTATGCTCACCCAGGAATTAAGAAGAGAAAGCAGGTAACAAATTATGCATGATTTATATAAAGATTTCACTCAGGAATTAAGGGTGTGAATTTATTAAATTATTAATTCAACATGTGGAATTATCATTTCATTAATATAATTGTGATCATAATCATAAACATGGAGGTCAGTCTCTGTCTAAAATGTAACAATTTACATGCCTTGTCAGGCTCATCACCTCCTAGCATCTGCATAACAAATGAAGCATTTATTATGTGTACCAATTAATAATTGATAAGACAGAGCTTGAGGGAAATAAGGGGCTTCTGTATAGAAACCCTTTTAATTAGTGCACTAGATTCCAGGATTTCAAGGAATGTGATTGATGTATGAATATATCCTTCAGATACAAATTGCCCATTCATTTTTTCATTCATCATAGCTATGAGCAAGAGAAACAAGGAACAGTACAAAGGGGGTAAGATAATGCAAAGGAAAAAAGTAAGCAAGCAAATAAACAAACCAAAATTAATTATATTTCTACCACATTGTGTGTGGCAGTAAGGACAAGTGATCTTACAAATACCTTTTGCCCCAACAGATAAACTCTGGGTGAAATTCTAATGAAAATATGTGCATGTTATTAACCAAAAAAGACATATTCTTTCAGATAAAAGTGGATGGGGGATTAGTAAGTGGAATGTTGCATGAGTAGGGCTTCTGGTGTGCTGGTAGTTTTCTGTTTCTTGATATTGGTTCTGATTACACACCCAGTGTTGAGCTTGAGAACATTGATGGTCATAAGTTTTTGTATTTTTAATACATATTCAGTGTTTTTATGCTTTAAAAAAAGTTGAAATATAACTTAAAATAAAATATAATGACAAGCCTTATGCAACAAATACCATAGCATAATAAGATAGTAAGAGATTGATGGAGGGCTAATCTATAACAATAGTGTTCACAGGACTTTCTGAAGAAGCTATATTGCACTGTAAAGTTTTGAAATACATACAATGCCGTGTATCTGTTAATGCAATATCATATAAAACAATTCCAATGCCTTAAAAATTTCCCTGTGTTCCACCAATTCCTCTCTCCCTCTCTCCTCTGAAATCCTGACAACCACTATCTTTATATCAATTTTACAGATTCTTCAATTAGCACATGATAAATACAAAACCATAAATCTACTTAGGTCCATGGTTACATGCACACTCTTATGTTTGTTCAGTTTTCAACTTGAAGAATTTGGGATGGTGACTGCAATGACTACTTCAGACTGAGAAGTAGCTTAAATATTATGGGGAAGATGGAAGGATTTTTTTTCATTGCAGTTACATATTCTCCTTGTTTTTTTTCGGATGAGGCTTGTCCACCATCATCATTTTGTTAGTTGTCCAGGGCAAGTCCAAAGAATTGGAGAGTAGGAGTTGGCTGTAACTCTGCTGGGATTCAGGGTTCAACTGACATATGAATAATCTGAAGATTTAAGTCTCTAAGAAATATATTTAATGGGTAAAATGATGAAAGAAAATAAAAGAAGGAGAATCATGAATAGAAGAATTATAAATGAGTATAACTATGTTTTATTGGGGAAATACATGATCATATATTCCTAATTAGGGGGATTTTTATTTCATGAGGAAGTGTGCCTTTCTTATAGTTGTCTGGGCATCCTTAGAGCCCCCAGGAGCATTTTTGTATGGGACTTTGTTTACTGTGACTGTAAATTAAATCTGCCTAAGACCTGCATAAATGTAACCTATGAAATGACCTCCTAATTCACGTTGAAATCTCTTAGCCATAAAACTCCTTTTTAAAATAATATTTCTTTCTTTTGGTCAGGGTTTTTTTCAAATGCATTGCTGGTTAATGTTTGGCAATAACCCCTCAGATCCAGGGAAGCTCATTTCCAGGAGTCATGTCCCACATCACAGGAAAGGTTATGAGTTTATTTGTTGAGTTTGGCATTGAGAGAAGCCACATTTGAGTAACAAGAAGGTTTTCAGGAGGACATAACTCTTAGGTATTAACTATAATTGGGCTAAGTTTCATGTTTCCAGTAATTAAGATTATATAGGAAATGAAATCAGCTAGATGATGACTGTGTGGATAGAGAAGAGAATTGAGTATGCTTAAAGGGAACTTCAACTATTAAATGTCAGGCATTAAATACAAATATTATGATCAAGGGCTTGACATATTGGTCTGTTTTCTTTTTTTTTATATTCCAGATATTTTTGCCACATTGCTTGAGACAATAGCAGGACACCCCAGGAAGGGAGTTTAATATTTTGTTGGCTACTGTGTGGGTCTCTATCTATTGAGAAACCATACCTGTGATAACACTAATACCTCCATATCACATAAAAGTATGTTTAAGTGAATTTTTACACATATATTATCCGACTATCAATACCCAGTACTAATGCCATAGCTTTGCTAAAGATCCTGCAAGAACATTTTTATAATTTTAATCTTTATCAAAATCCTTCACCACCCCAGAATTCCCTGAGATGTACAGTCACACATTTTATCCTCTAGTTTTCCTTGTATCATCATGGATGATCCAAACCTTCCCCTTTCAACCACATTCAGACTTACACTTTAGCACCATTAATTACATTCATATCACTGTGCCAACATCACATCCCTCCATTACCAAACTGTTACAAATAACCTTATTATAAATTCTGCACAGATGAATCATCAGGTCTCCCATTTCTGCTCCCCTTTTATTTTTGATATCTCTGTGAGTTTGTTAAATATCCTTAGTTCATATTGGGGAGATCATGCAATATTTGTCCTTTAGTGACTGGCCTACTTCACTTACCATAAGATTCTCAAGGTTCATGCATGTTATCACATGGGTCAGTACTTCACTCCTTTTTATAGCTGAATAATATTCTAATATATATATATACACACACCACATGTTGTTTATCTGGTCATCTGTTGTTGGACACATGGGTTGTTTACATCTTTTGGTAATTTTTGAAGAATGCCACTATGAACATTAATGAGCACCTATCTGTTTATGTTCTTGCTTTCAATTCTTCTGTGCATATACCTAGTAGTGGGATGGCCCTATCATATGGAAATTCTATATTTAACTCCTTGAGCAACCACCAAACTGTCATCCACAGTGGCTGCACCAATCTACATGCCCACCAGCAGTGAATGATTGTTCAAATTCCTCCTTATCTTCTCCAACACTTCTCCAACACTAGTTCTCTGTTTTTTATTTTTTGTTTGGTTTCTGTTTTTTAAGCAGCCAGTCTAGCAGATGTGAAATGATATCTTATGGTTAAATTTTTTTCCCAGTTTCTTATTAGCTAGTGATGTTGAGCATCTTTTCATGATCTTTTTAGCCATTTTTAGTTCCTCTTTGGAAAAGTGTCTGTTCAAGTCTCTTGCCCATTTTTAAATAGGTTCCTTGTCTTTGTATTTTTGAGTTTTTAATTTATCTTTTTCTCCTTTCTAATAGAACAACTTTTATTAGTTGATCAGCTATTTAGAGTTCTTCTTTTGTGAAGTACTTATTTAAGTCTTTTTCACACATTCTATTAAATTTCTGTCTTTTGGATAGAGCTTAAGAGTTTTTGTATATGTTGGATATTTTATTCTTAGTTTGATATTAATAAGTTATTTCTGTATTATTTATTGATTTTCATTTTATATTTGATATTAATTTTGATGCAAAAAATTGACGCTTAGAATTTAATTGGGAGTGAAATATAATTTCCTTATGGTAAGGTACAAGGACCCATCTGATGGTTTCCCTCCCAATTCTTACATTAGCTGCTCCTACTACTTTCCTATCAGCTCACTCTGCTCCATCCACACTGGCTGCCTTATCTTTCCTTTGAAAATACAGATCATACATCTGCCTCATGCCTGCTCCACTATTTCCTCAGTTTATGATTATGTTATCACAGTTGCATGCAGGGATAAAATTCTTATCTCTAATTTTATTTCTCTAGCTATTTCCCCCACACCTGCTCCAAATTATTTCCATTGAAATCTTGAACTCCTAAAGCCATCTGTGAGGGTTGGAATCAACTTCTTCCAAACTCCTTTTAATGTTAATAATTTGTTCTCCTGCCATGAATCATGAATATTCTTAATGGGATTTATAGTGCTGAATCTTTTTGAGATTGTTTTCAATTTAATTTGCCCAAACCCATTAGAGGAATCACAATTTATGACAGATATAGCATTATAATATATATTTCTTAAATAATACAACTTGAAAATGAAAAAAAATTCCTCCTTGATCTATAGGCTGCAAAATGGATGGTGTGTTTGCAGGTATGAAAATAACTTAAGTCCTATTGTACATCTCCATTAGAGCTCTTGGGTGACCAGATGAATTGTCAAAATGAGTGCTAATATTTTGGAAGGAAACTTTTTTCCTGAGCTATAGGCCTTAACAGGCAGAGGATTAAAATAGTCAGTAAACCATATTGTAAACAAATGTGCTGTCATCTAGGCTTTGTTGTTTCACTTATGGAATACAGTCAGAGTAGATTTAGCATAATTCTTAAAGACTCTCAGATTTTCAGAATATTAAATGAGCATTGACTTCAACTTAAAGTCACCAGTTGCATTAGCCCCTAACAAGAGAGTCAAACCGTCTTATAAAGATTTTTTTTACTTTATTAAAATATTGACTGTATTTCACATGTATATTTTTGTCTCCCCACCATTTCCATTTGTTTGACCACTGCTAATTATTATGACCTATTATAATGTTCTTATACAGTCTTAAAACCAATTGAAAGATGGAGTTCCATTTTTAAAAACTAAACATGGATTTTGATATTACATTCTTTTTTTAAATTTAATTCTGGGCTTTTGTATTTTTTAAAAATGTGTTCAGCAACCAGAAAACATTAAGAAAGAGCTAATGGAGTTCCAATAGCCTCCTTTCAGATGACTAGAGAAATGAAGTCATTTTCTCAAAGTCAATAATTGAGTTAATGTCAAAGCATACACAAGATCCTTAGTCTCAAAACACCTCATAAATTGAGTATCTACTCTTTAATTTTTTTTTAATTTTAAAAGAAGCTTTAGGTTACATAAATGTTACATAAAAATATAGGGGATTCCTGTATGCCCCACATTACTACACTTTCCCATATCAACAACAACCTTCATAAGTGTGGTACTTTTGCTAAAATTGATGAATACCCATTAAAGCATTGCTCCTAACTGTGCACTATAGTTTATACTGTAGTTTATAGTCTATCCTGTACAATTTTGTAGTCATGACAAAATATCTAATGCCCTATATCCATCATTACAATGTCCTGCAGGACAATTCCAATGTCCCAAAAATGCCCCCATATTACACCTATTCTTCCCTTTCTCTCCCCTCAGAAACTTTGCTGGTCACTGCCTTTATAGAAATGATAAATGTTCTTCCATTGCCAGAATAACAGTAAGTCTATATTCTTGGCAAAGGATCCTGTACATCATTTATCAGACACGGTAAAGAAATTCTCACTCTGTTCTAAAGAGGACAGCCAGATATCAACTGTTACAGAAATGAAATAAAACAGAAAATATTAAATTGTTTAAACTATTTTCTTAAAGAGACTTCTTCCACTGCCAGAGATCTTGAAAGGCCTCCTGGTCAGTAACCAGAAGCAGTTCTTCACATAATTGATGAATGTGGCTTCCATTTTAGGAAAAGAACCAGTTTTTTCTAATCTTGTTTGCATTTTTGCTTTAATGTCTTCTACAGAACTAGGTCCTGTCAGTGTTTTATATGTATATATATATATATTATATATACATATTTTATATTTTCAAAGAAGTTTTAGATTACACAAATCTTACAGAAAAAAATATAGGGGATTCTCTCATATGTGCCACCCTCTCTCATCCCACATTTTTCCACATTAACAACATTCTTCATTAGTGTGTTACATTTGTTACAACTGATAAAAACATATTGAAGCATTGTTACTAAGTGTGGACTATAGTTTAAAGTATAGTTTACACTCTGCCCCACATAATTTTATAGGTTTTGACAAAATGTATAATGGTCTGTATCCATCATTGCAATGTTATAAGGACAATTCCAATGTCCAAAAAATGCCCCCTTATTATATCTATTCTTCCCTCTCTCTCCCCTCAGAACCTCTGTTGGCCACTGTCTTTTATCAATGATAAAAGTTCTTCCATTGTTAGAATGATAATGTCTATAATAGAATAATAATAAATCTAATTTAGTCTATTGTTCATTCCCCAGTCCTGAGGATTTTGGAATGGTGATGGCCACTCTGTTTCTAATTTAGAGGGGTCTTAGATCCCCATGTATTTCCTGCTCACCAGTTTTGCCTCATTAATGTCCTGGACATTTCTACCATTGTGCCTACGATGCTGGTCAACCAGTGCGTTGGCCAAATGGCTAAATCCTTTCAAGTGTTCACTTTCCAGAACTTACCCTACTTTTCCTTGACAGGGGTTGAGTTCTTCCTCCTAAGACACATGTCCTATGACTGCTACATGACCATCTGCAATCTTCTACAATACTCTATCCTCATGCGCTTCAAGGTCTGCATGTTGACAGTGGTGGCAGCCTGATGGAAATGTCCATAGATGGATTCTTGCCCCCTCCCTAGTCATTATTCATTTCCCTTTCCTAGCTATTTGGGAAATCAACCACATTTGATGTGAGGTCCCAGTCCTTCTGGAGCTCTCCTGTAAAGATATATAAGCAAATGAAGTGACCATGTATGTCTGCTGCATTATGATGCTTTTTATTCCTTGCTCTGTCATTTCTGCCTCTTACACAAAGATTGTCATCACTGTTTACAGAATGAGTAAGTTGGAGGGGAGGTGAAAGTCAGTGGCCAATGGTTCCTCACACATGGTAGTTGTCTGCCATATACACTTATGTGCTGCCTCACTCTTACCACACTCCTGAGCAGGACAAGTCTATGTCTGCCTACTACACCATTCTCACTCCTATGTTCAACCCACTCATCTACAGCCTCAGGAACAAGGATGTCACAGGATCACTATAGAAGGTTCTAGGGAGGTGTTTTTTGACAGGAAGTGTAAATGCTTTTTAAGGAACCTGCCACTGATTCTAAAGACTTAAAAATAAGGAAGTGATAATAATCCAAAGTGAAAGACACAGGTCTTGGTCTTCATTTTTGAAGTAAAATATTCTCTGCCAAGAAAATTAGCACGTCACCTACAGGGCAGAAACTAGGACATTATTTATAATTGCAAAGCTGACTGGGATTTTCAAGGTTTGGTCATTTTGTGAAGGTATGAAGGTTCTGAACAATTGAGAGTTTTGAATGGTTTGGGAATAAAATTGGGGTTTCAGAATTAACACATCTGCTTTTGGCAAAGCATGCACTCTGCTGGAAACCACACAGTGATCTCTGGCACTTTATATTGGCTACACTTAATTATGCAAAGGGGAATGCTGATTCCAGGTATTCCTCTGATTTCTCGCCACCCTTTCTTCTCAGACATGCTGCAACCTGGCCAATTCAATGAAATCTACTTGTCAAATATTTTCATTTCATTGCAAATATGAATTCACTCTCTAACTTTTCCACAAGTGATATTTGGGTCTTTTATAGACACATTTAATTCAATCACACTTGTAATGGCATAATTATTTGTTGAGAAATGTTGATTTGTGTTATTCAATTAATCTACTCAAAAGAATTTAGTCAACCTAGCTTAGGAAAATTATAACAGTTCAAATTTTGGAGGGTGAAACATAAAGATATATATTTTTCCCATAATATGTTGCTAAAAGTATCCTAGCATAATGGATTTGAATGTAGTTGTAAGATATTGGTAAACATGGATGATCATTTCCTGTCTATCATTGTCCCTGAACTCTCAATTATGTCCTTTAAGAAGAACAATAGGACATATTCAAATCACATCATTTTAGTATATTGTTATTTCTGATGGTTTAATATGTGTCATTAGAATATATATTTTATTAGAATACTTGTACATTTACAGAAAAATCATACAGAAAATAGAGTTCTCATATAACCCTCTACTAACACCTTATATTAGTGTGATATATTTGTTACAAGTGATGAACTAATATTATAATTGTACTATTAACTATATTCAATGGTTAAAATAGGGTACCCTCTTTATGTTGTACAGTTCCTATGTTGTTTCCTTTTTAAAAATGATTTTCTAATAACGTATATACAACTAAAATTTTCCTTTCTAAAAAATTAAATATATTCAGTATTATTAAATACATATATGATATTGTGTTACAGTCATCACCATTCATTAACAAAAATTTCCATAACCCTAAAAAGAAAATCTGTATAATTTAAGCATTAACACATGATTCTCTACCAGCATGATGGCTCTTGGCAACCTATATTGTAGTTTCTGACTTCATGAATTTGCTTATTGATATATTATTATATTATGAAGTGAGTTCATAAAATATTTGCCCTTTTCAGTTTTGCTTATTTCACTCAACATGATGGATTCAAGTTTCCCTTATCTTGTTGTATACTATTAGAACTTTATTCCTTTTATGACTGAATAATATTCTGTTGATTGTATATACCACATTTTGCTTTTCCATTCATTGGTTGATGAACACTTGGGCAGCTTCCATGTTTTGGCAATTGTGAATAATGCCACTATGAACATTGGCATGCAAATATCTCCTGGAGTACTTGCTATCTCTTCTCTTTGGTTCTATGCCTGTATTTGTGATTCTTGGGTCATACAGTAATGCTATACTTAACTTTTTGAAGAACTGCCGAAGTGTCTTCCTGAGCAGCTGCACCATTTTATATTTCCATCAACAATGAATGTGTACCTATTTCTTCACATGCTCTCCAATACTTGTAATTTTCCATTTTTAAAATAGAAGCCGTTCTAATGGATGTGAAAAATTATCTCATTGTGGTTTTGATTTGCATTCCCTAATGGCTAATGATGTTGAAGAGCTTTTCACGTGCTATTTGGCCATTTATGCATCGTCTTTTTAAAAATATATTTATCTTTATTTTTAAAGAATTTTTAGATTACATAAAAGTTACATAAAAATATAGGGGATTTCCATATACCCCACACCTCCCCTCCCACATTTTCCCTTGCTATTAAGATCTTACACTAGTGTGACAATTTTTTAAAATTGATGAGGCAATATGTAAACATTTACATTATGTTTTACACTTTGCACTTACAATATTAAGTTTTGACAAAATGTATAATAACCTGTATCTCTCTTTGCAATATCATGCAGGACAATTCCATTGATCTAAAAATACCCAATGTTCCACCTATTCTTCCCTCACCCTCCCCTCAGAAACTCTGGTAGCCACTATCTTTATATCAATATTACAAGTCTTCTGTTACTACAATAATAAGATCTACTTTATTCCATGGTTTCATTGTCCCCCAATGTTTGCTCATTCTTTAATCTTGAGGATTTGGGGATGATCTTTGTAGAGTTGTATTTACAATTCTTTGGCCCATTTTTTAATTGGGTTGTTTGTCTTTTTGTTGAGTTGAAATATTACTTTATATATTCTGCATATTTATTCCTTATCAGTATGTAGTTTTCAAATATATTCTTCCATTAGGTAAATTTTCTTCTAACCCTAATGATAAAGTCCTTTGATACACAGTAGCTTTTAATGTTTATTAGGTCCCATTTATCTGCTTTTTCTTTTGTTGCTCAGACTTTGAGTGTAATATCTACAAAACCATTGCCTAAAACTAGGTCCTGAAGAAGCTTCACTAAATTTTCTTTTACAGTTTTATCATTCTGCTTTTTATATTTAGGTCTATGATCAATTTTGGATTTGATTTTGTATAGGTTGTGAATTAGGAGGCCACCCTCATTCTTTACATATGGACATCCAATTTTCCAAACAGTATTTGTGGAAAAGACTATTCTTTTCCAACTGAGTGGTTTTGACAAGTGTGATAAAAAAAAAGTTATATTTGCAGGTTTATTTCTGAAATCTTAATTCAATTACATAGTTCTACATGTCTGTCTTTGTGTCAATACCATGCTGTTTTCATGACTGTGGGTATGTAATAAGTTTTAAGACTGGAAATTGTGAGTCATATCACTTCATTCTTCTTTTCTAAGATGGCTCTGTCTATTTGGGTTCCCTTGCCCTTCCATATTAATTTGAAGATTGACTTTTCCATTTCTGCAAAGAAGGCTTTTTGGAAGTTTGATTGGGATTGCATTGAATCTATAAATGTGTTAGAGGTTTCTCCCTTACAAGGTTTATAATGATTAACTCATCACAAGTTTTACAATGGTTAACAAACAGTAACTTGCATTCCTGTAACATAGAGCAGCCTATCCAGAGCCTACGTGATTGGTTGAACAAGCCATAGCCTACATGCTCAGGTTCAGCTCATTTCCTCACAAGAATAGACAAAGGAGCCACATGCTATCATGAACCCCTCCCACATCTTTAGAATTCAATACCCCTAGCCCACCACCCCCTAGCCATACAGAAATAAAATCACCTCTACAGTTCCTTATTGGCCCTCAGGTATTACCCAAGGCCCGACCCCCTCTTACTGTTTAAGCATTTTCTCTCCTACAGATGTACTGTGTAAATTCATGACTGCCTCTGCCAGGGGTTGGCTGAAGTCTACTCTTCAGACCCCCTCCATTGGGAGAGCTTCCCAATAAACTTTCCACCTGCAATCATCAATCTCTGCATCCCAGTGAATGCCATTTTTCTCCAACATTTGATGCAAAAATCTTGGACTGGAGTCACACTGAGAATGATTGGTTGGTGAGGAATCTCGCCTGCCACCACCGAATGCCTATCTGTATTAGTCAGCCAAAGGGGTGCTAATGTGAAATACTAGAAATGGGCTGGTCTCTATAAAGTGTATTTATTTGGGGTAGAAGTCCACAGATACCAGGCCATAAAGCGATAAGTTTCTTCTCTCACCAAAGTACATTGCAATGTGTTGGAGCAAGACAGTTGCTGATGTTTGCCAGGGTTCAGGCTTCTTGGGTTCCTCTTTTCCCAAGGCTGCATTTCTCTCCGGGCTTAGCTCCTGTTTCCTCCACAAGGTCAGCTGTAGATGATCAAGCAAATGGCTCGCTTCTCTTCTCCTGGGGCCTTCTTTCCAACATCAAAACTGCTTCTCAAAAACCACTTCAACTCTGTTCTTGCATGCCTTTTATATTTGATTCCCCACCCACCAAAGGGAGGGGCTCAATGCCCTACTGACGTGGCCCAGTCTATGCCCTAATTATAACTTAATCATGTCCAGATTAACAGATCAGTTTACAAGCATGATCCAATTATATTTTTGGAATTCATAATTACATCAATCTGCCCAACTGAAACACCATCCAATACCAGATATCGAATCTCAGATGGGTGAGTTAAGGATTTCTCTGCTGGAGGATCCTGCTCTCTCTCTCTCTCTCTCATTTTCCCTTGTTCAGGGCAACCTGCTGAAAATCCTAGTGCTAGGTCAGTGATTCTCACTGTCTCTGAGGGCCATGGCAGGTGAACAGCCTGCAACCTTGTGGGAAGAAACCCCTTGGCTCCGAGCATGGTTTCTTGTTTCCTTGAAGATTTCTGACTGATTCAGGGACGCCTGTCTCACTCAGAATCTCCCCTGTCCTAGAGATCCTTAGTTTCACCCAAGTCACCTAAACTGAGGAATTCAATTTTGCACCCGCCTCCCCCACAAATAAACACACCTCTAGGCTGTCTCCTTCATAACCTTAAAACTCTATTCCCAGAAGAAAACATCAGACCTAAACTCAACCTCTGTGTGGCTGCAATACAAATTGAACAATGAAAGTAAGTGGCCAGGAAACAGCACTTTTGATTTCCAAGTTCTCTGAAACTTAGAGAACTTTATCCAGCACAATGGCAAATAGTCAGAGATCTCTTATATTCAGGCATTCCTTTTCCTTCATTCCCTCCCTCTGCCAATCCTGTTCTTCCTACCAAATTCTTCTTTTGCACCAAAAACCTCCTCAGAAACCTTCCTCCTCATCATTTCAATCCCTTAAAGCTTTGGAACACTCTGTCTTTGATCCTTTAGATCATACCCCTCTTGCACCTCATCCATATAATCCTCCAGCATTATCGCTGGACTCACCCTCCACCCCTTCTTCCTCCGCCCCTTCATCACCACTGTCTTCTACCCCTCCCTTCTCTCCTCCTTATACCCACTTGCAGAGACTAACTCCCCCTCCTTCTGTGCCACAGCCCTCCACTTCCACCAGCATACAGGCTCCTGACTCCACACAGAAGCCAGCTCCTCTCCTACCTCTGAGAACTAGCAGGAGCTGAAGGGATAGTCAGAGTGCATGTTCCTTTCTCACTCTCAGGTTTGTCAGATAAAAAATGAGTTAGGCTCATTCTCTGAAAATCCTGTCACATACATCAAAGCATTCCAACACCTCACCCACTTATGAGATCACATATTAGAACACATATGTTATCTTTACCTCTTCAAGTACACCTGAAGATAAAAATCACATTTGAGCAGCTGCTACCTCTTTTGATGATTCCATGCACATTCAAAACCCCAATAAATATCCATCAGGCCCCACTGCAGTTCCAACCACTAATCCACCCTGAGACTATGAGCCAGAGTCTGTTGCCCTTCCCACATGGCCCAATTTTTAACCTATATAATAGAAGTCATGAAAGAGGCTGATCTTATAGCAGTTAATTATGATAAGATTAAAGAAATTTCACAGAAACATGATGAAAATCCAGCCACTTTTATAAATAGACTAAAAGAGTGTCTTCTCAAATACACTAACTTGGACCCTGAATCAGAATCTGGGTGACTATACCTAAATATCCACTTTATCACTCAATCTTATCCAGATATCTGGAAGAAACTACAAAAATTAGAGGATAGCCCTCAAACCCCTCAGAAAGACTTGATTAAAACAGCTTTTAAGGACTTTAACAACAGAGAAGAGGAAGTCTAATTAGAAAACCACAAATGAGATCAGGCTAAAGCCTTCCTCCTAGCTGCTACCCTCGGGTCTGATTCTTGGAAAACTAATCTCGCTTATTCTCTTCAGCCATCTCCAGGACCTTCCTTTAAGTGCAGAAAGGAAGGGCACTAAACACGTTCCTGCCTTGATGCCAGGCCTCCACTGGAGCCTTGCATGGTATGTTTTCCTAAAGATCATTAGAAGTCTAACTGTCCTGAAAACTCTGTTTCCAGGAAAGTTCTTACAGCACATCCTATCGACCTGGAGCTGGAATCTTCCTTTCCCGACCTTCTCATGTTAACAACAGACAAATGACGGTCCCTCGTTCAAAACAACCCCACATCTCCAACAGTAAGCCCAAACCGAGGTTTGGCATCAAGGTTGGAGGTAAGCCAATCTCCTTTTTAATTAACACAGAGGCCACATATTGAGTCCTCCTAAAATATTTAGAACCTTTATTCACTTCCTCAATCTCATTTGTGGGGGTTAACAACATCTCCTCTTCTACTTTAATCACCTAATCAGTTATATGTTCATTAGAAAATTTGACATTTTTTTATCAGCTCCTTGTAATCCCTACTTGCCCTTCACCTCTTCTAGGCCATGACATATTGTCCAAACTCCACTCCTCTATCTCCTTTACTCTGCCATCCTCTCAAACCAACTTCCTTCTCTTTTTGTTCACCATACACATACCTTCCCCACTTCCTTCTGATATCCTTCCTATATTGCAGACAGAAGTACATCCCCAGGTCTGGGACAATTTCAGTAGCAACACACCACACCCCTGTTAGAATAACCTTAAAGAAACCCTCCTCTTTCACAAACATTCTTCAGTATCCCCTTTACATTAGCGACCAACAAGGCCTAAAACCCACTATCAACAAACTCCATGCTGCAGACCTCCTAGGAAATGTACCAAACTATTTAGCTTAGGAACACAATCTGAACAAGTATAAAACCTAACCAGACTAAAACCTAGAAAAAAACCCCAAAAAACTTCTTTAAGTTTCTCTTTTGAAATATCCTCTATCAAACCAAAATAACATCTGATACTTCCAAACCCCACTACTCACCCTTATGTATTAATGTAGTTTATGATAGAACCCAAATATTCAGTTTCCCCAACTGCCCACATTCTTATTTTCATTCTCTCCAAACCCTTGGCATCATTAACACTGGCTGGCATGAGTTTCTATTTTCTGTGTGGTAATAAGGCCTTTCTGATACTTCCTGTAGTATGGACAGAAAGTTACACAATAGTCATTATCATCCCAAATGCCGCAATCCTGAAACCCCACAATATGGCTTCCTCTGGACAAATATGTCATCCTGTTTCTTTTCTTGAAACCTCCTTCAAGCTCCACAACCAAGTGAATAAAATAAGAGACATTTCTTAGGAAACTCAGAATTTGGATATCACACCCATAGCAATCCAATCCTAGAAAACCCTTGCATAGGACACACCATCATCTGCAGTCTGTTCTGATTTGCAGGTATTCCAATGTTTAAAAGAGCAATCCTACATATCTCCCTCCAATTATAGTTATCCTGGAATACAATCATATAGGCCATAAACATTCAACAACTAGAAATTAATAACTTAGCCTCAGTTATCATATAAAATAGGAGAGTATTGGATATCTTCGTTGCTGTTTCAGGTGGCACCTGTGCAATCACAAATAAAACCTGTTGCTTCTATATTTAAAGAACTGGACAAATAGAAGAAAATCTCAACATTTAAGAAAAAACATTAAAGTCATCCAGAGGGTATGAAATAACAGCTACAGAAATCAATCATGTCTATCCTTATTTCTTTCTTATTTCTCCTTACCCCTGAAATCAATGCTTTTACCCCTCATAACAACACTACTGATATTATTGCTGCTCCTTCTCTTTGATACTTGTCTCTTACAGCTCCTTGTCTAACTCATAACCAAATCATACAATTAACAGCTCAGAATATGAGAGCAGCGTCTTTCTGCTGTGTGAATGCCAATGCCAACCTCTTCGGGGTTGCAATACCTACTCTACAGCTCCTTGGACTCACCCAGGTCAAGTAACAAGGAGATGATGATGGACAACGACCATCCCAAGGAACAGAGAGAGTCTGCAACTGCAAGCAAGATAGTCCTATCCATCTTCCCCATGGAATATAAGACCCTCTCAATTAGAGGTGGAGTGGACATCACCATCCCAGGATCCTCAGGATTGGGGAAAGAACTATGGACTAGAGTAGACTTACTGATATTCCACTATAGACATAGTGTGATCCTAGCAATGGAAGAAATTACAACATTGATGTGTAGCCAGTAGCCACTGGAAGCTCTGGGGGCAGGGAGAGGGAGAGGGAAAAATAGTTGTAATATGGGGGCTTTTTCAGGACTTGGGAATCATCCTGAATGGCACTGCAATGACAGATATAGGTCATTTTATATCATCACATAACATGCAGAACTGTATGGGAGAGAGTGTAGACTACAATGTGAACTATGGTTCATGCTTAATGGCAAAGTCTCAAGATGCGTTTCTCAATTGCAATGAATGTGCCACGTTAATGAGGGGTATTTATGTGGGAGGGTGTGGGAGGAGTGGGGAGTGGGGCATATGGGAATCCCTATATTTTTTGAGTAACATTTATATATAAAAGTATCTTTTTTCAAAAATTATTATTAAAAAAAATAACCCAGGGGGCAGTATGGAAGGGGACTCCTCACTGCCCTTTGACAGCAGGAAGTAGCCAGATGGAGTCAACACCCAAACCCCCTCACCCTTCCATCCAGCACAGCACCTTACACTCCTACTTAGGTCCCTTACCATATATATATATATATAACCAAAAAATTAGGAATGTTAGAGGTTTTTCCCTTACAAGGTTTGCAATGATTAACTGATCACAAGGTTAACAATGGTAAAGAAGCAGTAAGTTGCATTCCTGTAACATAGAGCAGCCCCCATTCAGAGCCTATGTGATTGGTTGAACAAGTCATAGCCTACATGCTCAGATACAGCTCATTTCCTCACAAGAATAGACAAAGGAGCCACATGGCACAACCAAACCCTCTCACATCCCTAGAATTCACTACCCTTAGCCCACCATCCCCTAAACATACAAGGGAAAAAATTCATCTCTACAGTTCCCTATTGGCCCTTGGTTCTTATCCAAGCCCCAACCCCTCCCACTGACTAAGATTTTCCCTCCTATAGATGTACTGTGTAAATTCATGACTGCCTCTGCCAGAGATGGACTGAAGTCTATACTTCAGACCCTCTCCATTGGGAGAGCGTCCCAATAAACTTTAAACATGCAATCATTGGTCTCCAAATTCCAATGAGCACTATTTTTTCTCTAATAAAATGTATTT
>JAQZBX010064480.1:0-16485 GCA_029593785.1 Cabassous unicinctus | reverse complement strand
CCCGCGCAGCACTTTGAGCTGACGGCCCACGTGTTGCGGTGAGCTAACGGCCCACGCAGCGCGCTGAGCTGATGCAGCAAAATGACGCAACAAAGGGAGACAAGCAGACAACAGAAAAACACAAAACAAATGGACACAGCGAGCACAACAAGCAAGGGGGGTGGATAAATAAATAAAAAATAAATCTTTAAAAAAAAAAAAGCATTCGTATCTTCTGAATGTCCTGGATGAGACCGCATCCATATACTCATTAGCATGGAGGAAAGCTCACCCATGCTCCCACTGTGGGTCTTTACTCCTAATTCCAGAGGGAGCAAAGTAACCCCCGTGCACATATTGGAAGTATGTACATCTCGTCCAGTCTGCCTGGTGGTGGTCTAAAGGATTGAACCAGGACACTCATGGCAGGCTCGCCATCCCAGAACTTGCCATATATGTAGGAGGGTGCTCACAGTGCTCTACTACACAATACTGTAAAACAGGGTTCTTAACCAGGGGTCCGTGAGCTTGAATTAATTTTGAATAATCCTAAAATTTAACTTAAAGACATGCCAATTTTGAGTGTCATAAAACTATCTGCCACTACATTCAGAGAGGGGTCCGTGGTTTTCACCTGACTGGCAAAGGGGTCCGTAGAACAAAAACAGTTAAGAGCCCCTGCTGTAAAAGAACAGGTCACAGCTGTCTGAGGTTAAGATATTGTTGGGTGTAGGACATACAGTACAGTGCCCAGGATGGTGAAGAAACTGGTTCCTAGGGAAGTGGGGAAATTCATATCCGTGTAAATGGAGGAATTCCTAAGGCCACACGTGTGTACCCATGATAGGATGCATGGCTTGCACAGAAAGGATCAGGGAGGCCCCTACACTTTGGCTCAGAATTATTCTCTAAACTTATATAGATAAGCTCTGAAGGAATGCACTCACACAGCAACCACTGGGGAAGATGTTTTCTTGTTTTCCTCCTCCTTTTTCTTTATTAGCTCCTGGCACTTAAGGAAAGCTCTGACATAACACTAGCTGGATACAAGCTTAAAAACAGGTGTCTGAGAGTCTAAATAATAGGAATAACACAGTATAATATAAAATGACCAGGTTTCCACAAAAGATTACGGCAACAAACACTAAGTAACGGCTCAGAGAATGTAGATTAAAGCATTAGAAACCATCAATGAGGAGAATGAAACTTGGGGTATTCCAGACAATGACTTTTGAAATGTTCCTAAATATGCTCAAAGAGCTAAAGGAAAATATGAACAAAGAACTAAAGGAAATTAGGAAAATGACAGGAACACAAAGAGAATATCAACAGAGAGATGGAAATTATCAAAAGGAAAAAAAAAACTGAAGACCACAATAAAACAAAGTAAAAAATTCCCTAGAGGGGTTCAACAGCAGATTGGAAGAGGCAGAAGAAAGATTCTGTGAACTTGAAAATATATAGTTATATATAGGTATGTATATATTTGCTTATATGTATATATGTACACATGTACATGCATGTGCATACATATTGGGGTGTGTGTGTATATATATATATATAAAATGTATCACTTCTGCCAAATTATAGGCTATTATAGTGGTATTTTTAGTTATATGTGTGTAACACATATATATGCTATGTGTATACACACATACACACAAATATATATATATATATAACTAAATATATATATATATATAACTAAAAGACACTACCACAATAGAATATAAGTTGGCAGAGAACGTTATTGGAGTTAAAAGTATTCTATTAATTATACTGCTGGGGAGGAAAACTTCAAGTTTAAACTTTGGTACCTTAAGTATGTGCTAAGAAATTTAATTTTAAAATAATGCAAATAGAATGTGTAAGTATTTTCCAAAATAGTAACCAAAAAGAGGTGGGGGGAACAATATAATAAGGAAGAGAGAAGAGAACTGTAAAGTTTAAAAATTGAGGAAAATAGACATCACAAAATAAAATGGCAGAAATAAACAAACATATGTCAATAAGTGTCTGCCTGGATAAATAAACAGAAGACATACATCTAAAAGAGGTATGAAGAAAGGCTGAAAATGACAGGACACAGAAAACATATGGGCAAAGTACTAATCAAAAGAAATCTTGCAGTACCTATATTAATTTCAGAGAAGCAGACTTTAAGTAAAAGCATTGTAATAAATAAAGAGATCACTACATAATGATAAAATGTTCACTTCTCCATGAAGATGTAAAAATTTTCAACTTATATGTATATATAAAAAACAAAATTGACAAACCTACAAAGAAAAATAACATCATAGCCATAGTAGGAGATTTCACACACTTCTATCAGTAACTGATAGATGAAAGACATAGAAAATCATTAAGGTCACAGATTTGAAAAATATTTCTTTTCAACTTTATCTAATGGATATATATTTTGTAAATATTATACACTATTTTATATCAGAGTAACATTCTTTTCAAAGATACAATGAATATTTTAGATAAGTTAGACACATATTGGTCCATAAAGTTAAACTCAAAAATTTCAAAGCTGTTATATTAGATATCAGTCATCAAAGCAGTAGCTACCGTAGACGCATGACGAAAAAAAAAGTTTCTGTTTGTTTCTTAGTATGTCTGCTTGTTTCTTTTCTCCCCAGGAAGTAGAAAAGAAGGTAGTAAAGAAAGAATAGCTAGTAAGACATGGGAATTTCTTCTCCTCCAGAAAAACAGCTAGTAGACAGGCTGAAACAGCCCTGAAAAAGAACATCTAGGGTTTATGACAGCAGGCAAAGGCTGGACACTGCCCAGAAGAGAGAGGGACAAAGGAGGGAAATCACAAGGACAGAACTGTGAGTTGAAACCAGCGGCTGCTGCTGCCGGCACCCTCCCCCGCACTAAATATATTTCAGAATTCTCGGGCCTCTGGGCCTGTGACTACAGACAAAGGGGGCTCCAGGGATCTACTACCCCAGGAAAGGGGAGAGAGAGGGACACAGCCTAAGGCCGACTCAGTTTCTGACCCACAAATTTGGTCTGCTGTGTCCCATGAGCCCTTCCAGGCCAGGTGAGACCACACAGTGGTTTTCCCTGGGAGCCAGCAAAGGCCTGAAGAAATCCAACCCTCTCAATCTCCCTGTCTTCTATCCTGGACTAATTGTTGAGGACACCCCAGGAAAGGGGAGTGAGAGGGACACAGCCTAAGGCTGACTCAGCTTTTGACTCAAAAATTTGGTCTGCTGTGTCCCAAGAGCCCTTCCAGGCCGGGTGGGGCTGCGCCATTGTTTGCCTTGGAGCCTGCAAGGGGCTAAAGATACGCAACCTACCCAATCTCCTCCTCTTAATAGGGACTTTTTGTTGAGGACTCAAAGGGGAGTGTAAATATTTCCTAGCAGGGAAAAGGAAGGGGGCTGCCAGAGAAGGCTGAAGAACTGTCTCAGAGAGAGTTTGAAATACAAGGCTCCTAGCCTACAGAAAGGAAGCTCTATCACATTGATCCAGGCTGTGTTGCAACACACTCCGACCAGGCACGGAACTGAGAGCTGCCAAAAAACGCCATCTCCTGGCAGCTCAAGGAAGAGCATGCAAGAAAATTAAAAATAAGTAGGAGAGGCTTTTTCCGGCCTATATACCCTCCCTGCCCAAGGCCCTAAGAAGTGATTCTACAACCAGTTACTGGGTCTAGTACCCAGTTTTTAGCAATCAGCAGGACAGTCCTAACAATTCAGGTCGAGCCAAAACTCAAAGAGCAATGGTGACTCACAGCCTCCTGCCACTAAATCCCTATAAAAGAGAAAGAAACTGAGCATCTGAGTAAACTACATCCTCATCAGATGCCTAGATATCAGCAAAAAATGACGAGCCATACTAAGAAAATAGAAGACATGGCCCAAGAAAAGGAATACATCAAAGCCCCAGAAGAGATACAGAATTTGAGAGAACTGATCAGCGAGATGCACAAAAATTTACAAAATCAGATTAATGAATTGAAAAACAATATAGTTAAAGAGATAAATGACATCAAGAAGACACTGAGCAAACACAAAGAAGAATTTGAAACCCTGAACAGAAAAGTAACAGAGCTCATGGGAATAAAAGATACACTAGGTGAGATCAAAAACACATTTGAGGCATACAACAGGAGAGTTGAAATGATAGAAGAAAGAATAAGTGATAACAACGACAGAACATCTAAAATTGAAGAGAGAAGAGAACAGAAAGAGAAAAGAATGGAAAAAATTGAACAGGGGCACAGAGAGTTGAATGACAACACAAAACGCAACAATATACGTGTCATGGGAGTTCCAGAAGGAGAAGAGAAGGGAAAAGGGGCAGAAAGAGTATTTGAGGAGATAATAGCTGAAAAATGCCCAATTCCCACAAAAGAAACGAACTTACATGTCCAAGAAGCACACCGTACCCCAGTCAGAATAAATCCAAATAGACCTACTCCAAGACACATACTACTCAGAATGTCAAATGTCAAAGATAGAGAAATTCTCAGAGCAGCAATGGAGAAGCAAATCATCACATACAAGGGATGTCCAGTAAGACTTAGTGCAGGTTTCTCTTCAGAAACCATGGAGGCGAGAAAACAGTGGTATGATACAATCAGGAAACTGAAACAGAAAAACTGCCAGCCAAGAATTCTTTATCCAGCAAAACTGTCCTTCAACTATGAAGGTGAGTATAAAATATTCAAAAACAAACAGAAACTAAGAGAGCTTGTAAAAAAGAATCTACCTTTGCAGGAAGTACTAAAGGAAGTCTTAAAACCTGAAAGAAAAAAGACAGGAGAGAGAGGCATGGAGGAGAGTACAGAAGAAAGAATAGCAGAAGGGATAACCGAAAGAGTAAAAAGACAAAAATAAGATGAAAATGAAAACCAAAGAATAAAATACAGGAAGTAAATAGCGCATTTACAGTAATATCATTGAATGTGAATGGATTAAACTCCCCAATCAAAAGATACAGGCTGACAGAATGGATAAAAAAACATCAGCCATCCATATGCTGCTTACAAGAATCTCACTTTAGATCCAGGGATACAAACCAGCTGAAAATGAAAGGTTAGAAAAAGATACTCCATGTGAATAGTAACCAGAAAAGAGCAGGGGTAGCTATACTAACATCAGACAAAACAGACTTTAAATGCAAAAAAGTTATAAGAGATACAGAAGGCCTTTATATATTAATAAAAGGGACGATCCTCCAGGAAGATATAACAGTCATAAATATCTATGCACCTAACCAGGATGCCCCAAAATACATGAGACAAAACTCTGGCAAAACTGAAGGCAGAAATAGACATTTCTACAATAATCGTTGAAGACTTCAACACCCCACTCACATCATTAGATAGAACAACTAGACAGAACATCAACGAGGAAAGAGAGAACTTGAACAATATGATAAACAAGTTAGACCGAACAGACATACACAGAACACTGCATCCAAACTCAGCCGTTTATACATTCTTCTCAAGTGCTCATGGATCCTTCTCCAGGATAGACCACATGTTAGGTCACAATACAGCTCTCAGTAAATATAAAAGGATTGAAATTATATAAAGCACCTACTCAGATCATAATGGAATGAAACTGGAAATCAATAATATACAGGAAAAAAGTAAATTCACAAATGTTTGGAGGCTAAACAAGATATTCCTAAATAATCAGTGGGTCAAAGAAGAAATTGCAAGTGAAATCTGTTAATATATAATGAGACAAATGAAAACGAGAACACAACATATCAAAACTTATGGGATACAGCAAAGGCGGCCTTGAGAGGGAAATTTAGAGCCCTAAATGCTTACATTAAAAAAGAAGAAAGAGCTAAACTCAAAGATTTAACTGAACAACTAGAGAAACTAGAAAAAGAACAGCAAACCAATCTTAAAGCAAGCAGAAGGAAAGAAATAATAAAGATTAGAGCAGAAATAAATGAAAATGAGAACAAAAAAAGAATAGAGAAAATCAACAAAACCAAAAGCTGTTTCTTTGAGAAGATCAATAAAATTGACAAAGCCCTAGCTAGACTAACAAAGAAAAAAAGAGAGAAGATGCAAATAAATACAATCAGAAATGTAAGGGGGGAAGTTACAAATGACCCCACAGAAACAAAAAGAACCATAAGAGGATATTATGAGAAACTATATGACAACAAACTAGACAACCTAGATGAAATGGACAAATTTCTAGAAACACACAACCAACCTACACTGATGCTACAAGCAATACAAGAACTTAAGAAAGCAATCACATTTAAGGAGATTGAATCCGTCATCAAAAATCTCCTAGCAAAGAAAAGTCTAGGACCAGATGGCTTTACAGGTGAAATGTACCAAGCATTTAGAAAAGAATTAACACCAATCCTGTTTAAACACTTCCAAAAAATTGAAGAGGAGGGAAAATTACCCAACACATTTTATGACGCCAACATCACTCTAATATCAAAGCCAGATAGATACTACAAGAAAGAAAAGTACAGACCAATCTCTCTAATGGATGCAGAAATTCTCATCAAAATACTTGCAAATCGAATCCAACAGCATATCAAAAGACTTACATACATCACGACTAAGTGGGATTTATTCCTAGTATGCGAGGGTGGTTCAACATAAGAAAATCAATTAACATAATACACCACATTAACAAACTGATGGAAAAACAGCACATTGTCATCTCCATCAATGAAAAAAAGTCACTCAACAAAATCAAGCATCCTTTCTTGATAAAAACACTTTGAAAAATGAGAATAGAGGAAAAATTCCTAAACATGATAAAAGGCATATATAAAAACCCACAGCAAACATCGTACTCGATGGGGAAAGGTTGAAAGCTTTCCCTCTAAGATCAGGAACAAGACAAGGGTGCCCACTGTCACTACTGTTATTCAACATTGTAATAGAAGTTCTAGCTAGAGCAATTAGATAAGAAAAAAATAAAAGACATCCAAATAGGAAAAGAGGAAGTAAAACTCACTATTTGTGGATATGATCCTGTACTTAGAAAATCCTAATGTATCCATGACAAAGTTACTTGAGCTAATATATGAGTTCAGCAAAGTGGCAGGATATGAGATCAACACGCAAAAATCAGTAATGTTTTTGTAAACAAGGACTGAACAATCTCGGAGGAAAGCAGGGGGAAAATTCCATTTTCAATACCAACAAAAAGACTCAAATACCTAGGAATTAACTTAACCAAAGAAGTACAGGACCTATATGCAGAAAACTACAAAACAATGCCAAAAGAAATTTTAAAAGACCTAAACAAATGGAGACATTCCATGTTCATGAATTGGAAGAATAAATATTGTGAAGATGTCAATCTTACCTAAACTAATTTACAGATTCAACACAATACCAATCAAAATCCCAACTCACTTTACAAAATTAGAGACGGCAATTACCAAATTCATTTGGAAGAGTAAGTGCACCCGAATAGTCAAAAGCATTCTAAAAAAGAAGAGCGACGAGGGAGGAATTTCACTGCCTGATCTTGAAACATATTACAAAGCTACAGTGGTCAAAACAGCATGGTACTGGCATAAAGATAGAGACATCGATTAGTGGCATAGAATTGAGAACTCAGAAATAAACCCTTACCTATGCAGTCACCTGGTTTTTGACAAACCTACCAAGTCCATGTTAACGGGACAAAGCAGTCTCTTCAACAAATGGTGTTGGGAGAACTGGATATCTATAACCAAAAGAATGAAAGAGGACCCCTATCTCATCCCCTATATAAGAATCAACTAAAAATGGATCAAAGATCTGAACATAAAAGCCAGGCCATAAAATTACTAGAAGAAAATGTAAGGAAACATCTTCAAGACCTTGTAGTAGGTGGTGGTTTCTTGGACCTTATACCCAAAGCACGTGCAACAAAAGAAAAAATAGATAAATGGGACCTCCTCAAAATTAAACACTTTTGCACCTCACAGAACTTTGTCAGAAGGGTGAAAAGGCAGCCAACTCAATGGGAAAAAATATTTGGAAATCACATATCTGATAAGGGTTTAATATCCAGCATATATAAAGAGATGTTACAACACAACAGTAAAAAGACAAATGACTCAATTTAAAAAATGGGCAAAAGACTTGAATAGACATTTCTCCAAAGAAGAAATACAAATGGCAAAAAAGCACATGAAGAAATGCTCAACATCTCTCATGATTAGGGAAATGCAAATCAAAACTACAATGAGATATCATTTCACACCTATCAGAATAGCCACTATTAAAAAGACAGAGAACTACAAGTGTTGGAGAGGACGTGGAGAGATAGGGACACTTATTCCCTGTTGGTGGGAATGCAGAATGGTACAGCCACTATGGAGGACTGTTTGGCAGTTCTTAAAGAAGTTGAACATAGACTTGCCACGTGACCCGGCAATACCACTACTGGGTATATACCCAGAAGAACTGAGAGCAGTGACACGAACAGACATCTACACACCGATGTTCATAGCAACATTACTCACGATTGCCAAAGCTGGAAACAACCCAGGTGTCCATAAGCAGATGAATGGATAAACAAACTGTGGTCTATTCACACGATGGAATATTATACAGCTATAAGAAGAAATGAAGTCGTAAAGCATATGACAACAAGGATGAATCTGGAGGACATTATGTTGAGCGAAGCAAGCCAGATGCAAAAGGACAAATACTGTATGACTGCGTTACTATGAACCAAAAATATTGTGGAACATATTGCCTGATTAAAAAAAAAATTCATTTGTATCCAGTATGTTTAATTGAGAAATGTGTGTATTTATTCATCTGTGTTTACTTTTCATTTTATGATTGTTTATATATTCAATTATTAAATGTACAAAATAAAGTTGAAAAATAAAAAAAAGAAAGAAAGAACAATTAAGAAGATGGCAGAGTAGGGAGCTCCAGGACTCGGTCTTCCCACCAAAACAACTACTAAACAGGCAGGAACTGTATGAAACAACTAATGAGAAACTCCAGAGGCCAGAAAAACACTGAACAGCATCCAGGGAAGAGTGGGAGGAAAAGGTGGATAAATTACAGTGAAGAACAATATATTGTTTACTCAGTGCAGCATCTCCTGGCACCCACCCACCACTCTCACTGTAGGCCACTGTGGGATCCAGCTGATGGCTACCTCGCTGGTGACAGAAAGGAATATAAAAATCCTCATCCCAAAGACTGGGGTGGATATGGCAGATCACTGATCATGGCTTTTGATTAGCTACTTCAGATGCTTGGGGGCCCAGCTTAAATGCAAAGATAGAAGTAGGCTGAAAGTGAACAACAGATGGGAAAATTTTATACCATGAGAATAGAAACCAATAGAGTTCTGTGGTAGCTATACTAATATCAGGTAAAATAGATTTTAAGTAAAAGATAATCATGAGGGACAAAGACAGTCATTATATACAGATAAAGGGGATAATATAACACGAAGGGGTAACAATTACAAATACATATGCACCTAACAGCAGAGTCTCAAAATAAAAGAAGCAAATACTGACAGATCTGAAGGGAGAAACTGATGGTTCTATATTAAATGCAGGACACTGTAATACGCCATTCTCAATAATGGTAGAACATCTTGTTAGAAGAACAATAAGGAAATACAAGATTTCAATGACATTGATACCAACTAGACCTAATAGACATATATAGGACATTTCACCCAATGACAACACAATACACATTCTTCTCGAGGGCACATGGATCATTCTCCAGGGGAGAGCATATGTTGGGTCACAAAACAAGTATCAATAAATTTTAAAAATGGAAATCATACTATGTATATTACTGACAACCACAGGAATGAAGCTGGAAATCAATAACAGAGTGAGAAATGGAAAACTCACAAATATGTGGAAATTAAACAACATAATGTTAAAAACCAGTGGGTCAAAGAGAAAATTGGAATGGAAATTACGAAATATCCTGAGAGAAATGAAATGAAACTACAACATACTAAACTTACGGGATGCAGCCAAGGCAGTGTTGACAGTGAAATCTGAAGCTCTAAATGCTTACACTAAAAAAGAAAGACTTCAAATCAGAGACCTAACCCACAAAACTGGAAGAACTAGAAAAAGAAGAGCAAACTAAAAACAAAGTGAGCAGAAGAAGGAAATAACAAAGATCATAACTGTAATAAATGAAATAGGAATAACAACAACAACAAATAATAGAGAGATTCAACAAAACAAAAAGTTGGTTCAATGAAAAAAATCAATAAAACCAACTACCTTTAGCTAGAGCAAGAAAGGAAAACAGAGAAGATACAAATAACGAAAATCAGAAATGAAAAATGGGATATTACTACTGACCCCAGGGAAATAAAAAGGACTACAAGTGGATACAATGAACAACTATACACTAATAAATTAGATAATTTAGATGAAATGGACAAACTACCTACATTGACTCAAGAAGGAATAACAGATCACAACAAACTAATGACCATTAAACAGATTGAATCAGTAATCAAAAAACCTCCCATCAAAGAAAAGCCCAGGACCATATAGCTTCACAGGGGAATTCTATCAACTTTACAAGAAAACTTAATTACAATTCTGCTCAAACCCTTCCAAAAAATTAAAGAGGAGGGAATACCCCTTAATTCATTCTATGAGGCCAACCTCACACTCATAACAAAGCCAGATGAAAACACCACAAGGTAAGAGAACTACAGACCACTATGTCTTAGGAATATGGATGGAAAAATCCTCAAAAAAATACTAGCAAACTGAATCCAACAGTATATTTTAAAAAAACTTACGCCATGACCAAGTGGCATTTATCCCTGGCATGCAAGGCTGGTTCATCGTAAGGAAATCAGTCAATATAATACAGCACATAAACAGAGAATGAAGGGTGAAAAAACATGATCATCTCAATTGATGTAGAAAAAGCATTTGATATAATCTAGCAGATCCTCTTGATAAAAATACTTAGAATACTAGAAATAGAAGGAAATATCACAATATGATAAATGGCATGTATGAAAAGCCCATAGCTAACATCCTACTTGAAAGTCAAAGGTTTCCCTCTAAGATCAGGAACAAGAAAGGGATGCCTGCTGCCACCACTGTTATCCAACATTCTACTGGAATTTCTAGTCAGAGTAATTAGGTAAGGAAAAGAAATAAAAGGCATATAAACTGGAAAGGAAGAAGTAAAACTTTGCTTATTTGAAGATGATATGAGCCTTTATACAGAAAATCCTGAAAAATCCAAAACAAGGCTCCTAGAGTTAAAAAAGAAATTCACCAACATGGTAAGTACAAAGTTAACATGCAAAAATCACAAGCAATGAACAATCAAATGAGGAAAGCAAGAAAAAAATTCCATTCCCAATAGCAACTAAAAGAATCAAGTATCCAGGAATAAATCGAACCAAGGATGTAAAAGTCTTGTACACAGAAAACTAAAAAACATTGCTAAAAGAAATCAAAGAAGACCTAAATAAATGGATGCTGTGTTCATGGATTGTAAGACTAAATATTGTTAAGATGTCAATGCTACCAAAGCAATATATAAATTGAATGAATCCAAATCAAAATTTGAACAACCTTTTGTGGTAGAAATAGAAAAGCCCCTCATCAAACTTATATGGAAGAGTAAGGGGCATAAAAGAGCTGAAACCATCTTGAAAAAAGAAGATGAAGTTAGAGGACTCACCCTTCCCGATCTTAAAATTCATTACCAAGCCAAAGTAATCAAATCAGCATGGTACTGGCACAAGGACAGAAATATAAACGAGTGGAATAGAACTGAGAGCTCACAAATCAACAGTCACATTTATGATCAACTTATTTTTGACAAGGTAACAAAGATCACTCAATTGGGAAAGAAAAGACTCTTCAACAAATGGTGCTGGGAAAACTGGATCTCCATTAAAAAAAAAAAAAAGGTGTTGGTGGTGGGATTTTTTATGGGAATCCTGTATTTTCTGCATGATTGTTCTGTAAACCCAAAAAGTCTCTAACAAAAAACAATAAAAGGTATTATGTGAAATGGTCTCAAAGTAACCCCATCAGATTAGTTCTTAACTACAAAGAAAAAAACGTATCTTTTACCATTCAGAAATGAGGTGCACAGACTACTTGCAAAAAACTGATCAAATTTAGTACCACCAATAATGGATCAAATAGAAATTATGTATTTCCTGATGAGATTTAATAGAAAGAGGACAACACCATCCATAGTATTCTGATCAAATAAATATGTATTTTAATTGCAACTAATCATGCAAAACAGTCACATAAATCCTGAATGTTAGGCATTTTACAAGACAAATGTTCTAGATTCTTCAAAAATATCATCATGAAAGAAAAAGAGGGATGGAGTGGGGAGGAACTACTGTTCTAGACTAAAGAAACTAAAAAGACATGACCACCACATGCAAAGTGTGACCTTGTTTGGGATCCTTGATCAATATTTTTTAGCTATTTTGTTGAGATATGTTCATATACCATACAATTATCCAAAATGTACATTTAATGGCTTTGGGTATAATCACAGTTTTGTGCATTCATCACCACAATCAATATTAGAACATTTTCATTACCCCAAAAAGAAAGCCCCCCTCTTAGCAGTTACTTTTCAATCCCTTATCCATCCCCTGCCACACATATCCACTAATCTATTTCCATCTCAACAAATGCATTTAAAGTCACGATTTATATAATGGGAGTCAAACAATATGCAATACTTTGTGTCTGGGTTTCTAACACTTATGATAATTCTCTCTCTTTTTAAAATTGATGAAAAATATTAATATATTACTATTCACTACAGTACATAGTTTGCTGAAGGTTCATTTTAGCTCAGATACCACCCTATTAATAACATCTTGCAATATTAATGTACATTTGTTCTGACTCATTGAAGAATATTGTTATATTTGTACTATTAAACACATGAATTGTCTGCAACAGGGTACCTATGCTACACTGTCCCATGTTTCATTATTTAGCTTTTCTTCCAGCTAAATACACAACCCTAAACTTTCCCTTTCAACCACAATCATACCCCCATATAGGTCCTGCAACTTACATTCACTCTAATGTGTTATCATCACCTCTATCCAATTCCAAGCATTCACAAACAACCTTATTACCAATTCTGCACAAATCAAGCCACTGCTCTCATTTGATATCCTCAATCTATCTTCTGGAGAGCAATTTTCTACTATTAACTCCAGAACTTTGCTCATTTATTTCATATTAGTGGGATCATACAATATCTGTCCTTTTGTATGTCTGACAAAGGAACAAAGAGATTTCAATGTACAAAGGATAATCTTTTCAACAAATGGTGCTGGAACAATTGGACATCCATGTGCAAAAAAAAAAATGTAGACACTGGCCTAACACCTTTCACAAAAATTAAGTCAAAATGGATTAAAGACCTAAATGGAGAGTCTAAAACTATAAATTTCAGAATATGACACAAGAGAAAATCTAAGTGACCTCTGGTTTGGTTATGACATTTTAGATACAATACCAAAAGCATGACATTGAATGCAAAGAAAAATTAATTTGGACTTTATTAAAATGAAACACTCTTAAAAGAATAAAAGAAGATAAACCAAAGAGAAATACAGGTAGTTATCTATAGAGCAAAGGAAGAAATGGGGTGAATGGGACAGGAATGGGGGCTGGACTTCTCTGAGTGCATCTTGTTGTGAAGTTTTGATTTGTGAGCTATGTAAATGCTTTATGGCATATTAATACAAAATTAAATCAAAGTGTGTGAGGTGGAAGCAACCCCTTAAAACAGAGAACATGGTGAAACAAATCAGCCTAACTCTAACTCAGGTTGGTGGCCAACCATGAGAGGTGTTATTTTAGGTGACAAATATAGTAATGTGATTATAATATCTAGTGGGTTATAGCCTCTTGATCAAAAGAACTCCAAGAGGCCGTGACCATTTTGTATATTCACAGAGTTAGCAAAAATATTGGTTGTAAAAAATTTTGAAACTTTCTCAATTAACCCAAAAGCAGGCAGAATAGAAGGAAGAGGAAACGAAGAACAAATGTTCAACAATAAAATAAACAGCAAGATGATGGAGTTGAACCTAGTATTATCAATAAATAAACTAAATATAAATATTCCAGTTAAAAGACAAAGATTTCCATTTGGATTCAAACAAATAAACAAAGCCCAACTATATGTGGTCTAAAATAAATGCACTCTAAATACCAGAGGACAAATAGATGAAAAGTAAAAAGATAGACAATGACATACCATGATAGCATTTGATAGCTGGAGTGGCTACATTAAATATCAGGTAAAGAAGATATTCAGAGACCAAAGAATATTGCCAGAGTTGGAGATCATTTCATAATGATAAAGGGGTCAATTTACCATGAGGATATATAATCTAAGTACTCGAGCAAGAACTTGTAATACAATTCTAATTAAGAGTGGTGACAATGGGCGTACTTGTTTTGTTCCAGATCTTAGAACAAAAGCCTTTAGCCTTTCACCATTAAGTATGATGTTCACTGTGGAGTCTTCATATATGCTATTTATCATGTTGAGGAACTTTCCTTCTATTCCTATCTTTCAAAGGGTTTATATCAAGAAAGGATGCTGTATCTTGTCAAATGCCTTTTCCGCATCTATAAAGATTATCATGTGATTTTTTTCCTTTGATATGTTAATGCGGTGTATTATATTGATTGATTTTCTTATGTTGAATCATCCTTGCTTACCTGGGATAAAACCCACTTGATTATGGTGTATAATTCACTTGTGTTGTTGGTTTCATTTAGCAAGTATTTTGTTGAGAATTTTTGCATCCAGGTTCATTAGAGAAGTTGGTCTGCTTCTTTCCTTCTATTATCTTCATCTGGCTTTGGTGTTAGGGTGATGTTGACAAAATACAATGAGTTAGGTAATATCACCCCATCCTTCAATTTTTTGGAAGCATTTAAGCAGGATTGGTATTAGTTCTTTCTGGAATGAATGGCAGAATTCATCTGTGAAGCCATCTGGTCCTGGGCTTTTCTTGGTTGGGGGTTTTTTGATGAGTATTTCAATGCAACCACTTGCAATTGAACTGTTGACTCTTCCATTTCTTCTTTCATCAATGTAGGTTGCTCATGTATTCCTAGAAATTCATCCATTTTTTCTAAATTTGTCCATCTTGTTGGCATAAAATTTTTCAAAATATTCTCTTATGATGCTCTTTATTTCCATGGGGTCAGTGGTGATACCCCTCTTTCATTTCTGATTGTATTTGCATCTTCTCTTTTTCTGTTAGTCTAGCTAAGAGTTCATCAATTTTATTGCTCTTCTTAAAGAAACAGCATTTGGTTTTGTTAACTCTTTCTAATCTTTCTTATTCTCAATTTCATTTAATTCTGCTCTAATCTTTGTTATTTCTTTCCTTCCGTTTGTTTTCGGTTTAGTTTGTGGTTCTTCTTCTAGTTCCTCCAGGTATGCAGTTAGGTCTTTGATTTTAGCTCTTTCTTCTTTTTTAATGCAGGCATTTATGGCTATAATTTTCCCTCTGATCACTGTCTTTGGTATATACATATAATGGAATATTATTCAGCTGTAAGAGACAACAATATACTGAAAATGTGACAATACTGATAAACCTCAAACACCTTGTGTTGAGTGAAGTCAGTCAGTCACTAAAGGACAAATATTGTATGATCTCACTGATATGAACTAAGGATATTGAGCAGACTCACAAAGTAGAGTATGTAAGATAGGTTACCAGGAGATAGAATGGGAGTAGAGAGTGTGGGCTGATGCTTGATCTGGGCAGAATCTATATGGTCGATGGTGGCAGTTTCACAGTGGGACAGAGGTGATGGTAGTACAGTGGTCTGACTGCGGATGACAGCACAGGAGCGTGAGTGTGAGTGTGCATGGAGTGAGTGGGCTGTCCATGCATCTGAGGGAGGGCTGAAGGATGTAACAGGCATATGTGTGGTGTGGTGAACTCTAGGAGAGCCGAGGTTGAGAATATAATTTGAGAGTGTTCTTCCAGAATCTATGGCAGGGGAGCACCCCTGGTACAGGGTGTCAGTGGTGGGGGGCTCTTTGGGGAGGGTATTCCTCTATGGGATATGAATGAGTTCGTGCTGTCATAGGGTTTTTCTCAGTGGCTAGAGGCGCACACAGTAAGCAACAAAATATCAAACTCCCATCCTGGGGAATCCTGCTACTTTCTCAGAGTGGCAAAAATATCTGTAGCATATAGTAGTGCCTAATAAAAGAAAACAGGCCTATATGCCAAGTCTTCAATATTAATGCTTGTACTTATAAACCTTAATCCTGTGAAATTGAAACAGCTTAATAATAACTAATGCCTAACAATTAGCTCTGCAAAACCTTCTTGTTACTGAAATACGGGCTCTCTATAAACCAAACTTAGCAAATAAAATCACTACCATCTGGAGTGGATGTGGCTCCAGTGGTTGAGTGCCTGCTTCCCACATGTGAGGTCCAGGGTTTGGTTCCCAGTGCCTCCTGAAAACAAAAAAATCAAACAA
>JAQZBX010064479.1:0-16485 GCA_029593785.1 Cabassous unicinctus | reverse complement strand
TGGGTGCAAGAAGAAAATGGATGGAGGGTGTAGTAGTTAATTTTATATATCAACGTGGCAGGATTATAGCATCTTGTTGATTAGTCAAATATTTGCCAAGTGTTGCTGTGGAGGTATTTTGTAGATGTGATTAACATTTACAATCAGTTGAATTTAAGATGATTACTGTTGGTAATGTAGGTGGGGCCTTATCCAATCAATTGAAAGCTTTAAGAGCAAGAACTTATTATGCCTGTTTTTCCCTCTCCCTCCCCTCTGAACCTCCAAGGGCCACTGTTTCCACATCAATGATAAAAATTCTTCCACTGCTAGAATAACAATAAGTCTATAGTAGAATACTGGTAAATCTACACTAGTCCCTCGCTCATTCCCCAATCCTGAGGATTCTGGGATTGTGATGCCCACTCTGCCTCTAATTGAGAGGGGGCTTAGATCCCATGGGGAAGATGGATGGGACTCTCTTGCTTGCAGTTGCAGAAACTCTCTGATCCTTGAGGTGGGTGCTGTCCATCATCATTTCCTTGTTAGTTGTCCTGGGTGAGCCCAATGAACTGGAGAGTAGGTGTTGCAAGTCTGTTGAGATTCAGGGCCCAATTGGCACATGGACTGCCCAAAGATTTAAGTCTCTTGGACATATACCTACCAAGTCTAGTACTAACCATAGGTTCAAATAGAAGGGGCAGAAGTGCCATGTGTAGGGAAACCACAAATGACTCCAATTCTGTCACACTGGGGAGAGTAAATTCAAAAGAGGGGCCCACTGGCAGGGTGCCAGACTCCTGAGCTGCCCTGTCTATAGTGTCTGGATGTCTCTAGAGCACTCAGGAACCCCACTGTTTGAGGCAATATTTCTGTGGCAGTCAATGAGATCCTGCTGAGACATGCATAAAGCATATACTCTGGAAGACGGGGACATTGGAATAGTCCTGAATGATGTTGCAATGATGGATACAGGCCATTATATATTTTGTCATAATTTACAAAATTGTGCAGGACAGAGTGTAAACTATAATGTAAACTTTAATTCACACTTAGTGACAATGCTCCAGTATGTGTTCAATTGTAACAAATGTACCACACTAATGAAGGATGTTGTTAATGTGGGAAAGTGTGGGAGGGGTAGAGAGTAGGGCATATGGGAATCCTCTATATTTTTTATGTAACATTTAAGTAATCTAAAGTGTTTTTTAAAAATTAAAAACATATTAAGAATAATAATAATAAAAAAGAGCAAATAATGTAGTTTCCAGAAGAAATTCTGCCTCAGCACTATACCCTCTATTCCTCTTTCAGTTTCCAGCCTCCTGTCCTTGTCTATAGATTTTGAACTCAAAATGTCGACATCAATTCTTACCAAAATTCTAGCCTGCCAGTTTGTCCAAAGAAATTAGGACTCAAGACTTCAACATTACTCTTACCTGAATTCCAAGCTGCCTTACAAAATTCAGACTTGTGGGAACTTGCTAGTTTCCCACAATTGCATGAGACAAGTCCTTAACATAAGTCTTTTTATGTATGAATAAGTTCCTGTTGGCTCTGTTTTTCTGGAAAACCCTGACTAATACAGTGGGTCATTTTATAGCCACTTTCATGGGAGTCCCTAAAATACAGTAGAGAGGGAAAATATTCCCCAGTAGGTGGATCTGTGAGCAGTGCACTCAGTCATTTGCTTTGAATGGAAGGAGAAGTGTTTTGCAGTAGGAATATAGATTCTTGGGCAGTGGTAATTGGAAATAAAAGGACTAAAAGATTAGAGGCAAGGAAGTGTGAGTTAAAAGCTTGTGGTTCGCATAGGATAGTGGCCAAACAATTTGCAGATTTTTGTACTGTTAATGCCTACCAGAATGCATGCACATCAGAAAATTCACCAAACAACCAAGTAGAAAAAATGATTCAGCCAATTGATGTTAGCCAGCCTTCGCCATCAGCCCCTGCAGAACCAGCAGAGTGGCCATGGTGGCAGATTTGGAGGCTATGTATAAAGTCAACAGCCTGAACTCTGACTTATCAAGGCTGATCCAGCAACTGTTGCTTCTGGATATCTAATTTGTTAAGAGAAAGATCAATGATGAATCCCCAATATGGCATTCTTCCTTGAGTAAATCTATTGACTGCATAGTAGCAAGTTGACCATATTGAGACCCTTCCACCCATTGCCACAGGGATAGATTTTTTCCATGTATGGGTTTGCCTGTCAGGCTTTCAGAGCATCAACCAGCACTACTATCAAGAGTTTATGGAATTGGAGCAGATATGGCTCAAGCAGTTGGGTGCCCATCTCCCATATGGGAGGTCCTGGATTTGGATCCCGGTGCCTCCTAAAGAAGATGAGCTGATTCAACGAGCTGCTGAAATGAGCTGATGAAGAAGCAGACACAATGAGCGGACACAACAAGCAGAGACAACAAGCAGACAAAACGAGCAGACACAGTGAGCAGGCAATAAGCAGACAGATGAGGGAGCCATCTTGGGAGAAAATGATTTTTAAAAAAAGAGTTTATGGACTACCTGATTCACATGGCATGGTAAATAATCAGAGGACTCGCTTTATCGTGAATGAAGTGTGGAAGGGGGTACATGACCATGGAACCCACTGGTAGTATCATGTCCCACACCATCCAGACATATCTAACCTGAAAGAATTTTGGAGTTAACTGAATGTGGAGCTTTAATGCCGGCTGAAAGAAACTCACCAAAACAAAGGGCTAAAGAGTTTTATTATATTAGTGACTTTTATATGGAAATGTATTTCCAACAGAAAGGATAAATAGCTCTGTAAATCAAGTGGTAGAAATACGAGTCACCAATTTGCCATTCTAATGACCCACTTGGGTTTTTTCACTTCATCTCCACAACTCTGGCATTTGGGGGTTTGGAGATTCTGGTGTTGAACAGGGTGCACGTCCTGCAGAGATCCCATTGGTCTACAAGTTACAGCTGCAGTTGGGGCACTTTAGCTATCTTGTGCCTAGGAATCCACATGTAAAATAAAGAATTTCCATTCTGGCAGGTATAATTAATACTAATCATCAGGAGGAGTTAGGTCTGTTTTTATGTACTCTCAGCAAGAAGGAATTCATGTGAAACCAGGTGAGCCACTTGGTTGAAGAGTGGTACTTTCTTGCTGCATTGTAACAGTGAATGGACATGTGCAGTAATCCTGAACATAGAAAGGTGTGAATATCAAACATAAGGATGACATTTTGGTTAACACAACCAGGTAAGTTACAATACCTGCCTACATGATAATTAATAGTAAGGGAAATTTAGAATGAGTAGTGGAGGAGGACAAGGGTGAACCAGCAGCATGACTCACCACAAAAGAGGAAATATGAGGAGACCCAGTCCCACTTCCCAAAACCACTCCACAGAGATTTTGAAGAAAGAGGCACTAAACACCAGGGTGATCAGTCTTTAAGCATTTATTAGGGGAACTTATGTACAGATAGCTACAGCTCATGAGAGACAGTGAGACTGGCAAGAAGTTGCCATAGGTGCAGACACACTCAAGTGAACTTCCTAAGGAGGATGGAGGGGCAGGGACAGGTCAATCCTCTGTCATGTAGGAGATGCTATGTATGTAATACACAGTCACAGCCCTGAGATGAACTGCAGAGTCAGTGGCTGTAGTTCATCCCACCAACCTCTTTCTTCTGAGTTTTGCCTGAGGAAAAAGCCCTTTGGGACCCACGCAAGAGCTGCTCCCCAAACCTATGTGGAGAAGTAGATCTGTGTTGTACAAGGTGTGCACTGAAGTGGCCAGGAGAATGTGCCTTGCAGCCCTCCCATATGGGAAGCATAATTAATGGATGCCTCTACTGCTAGCTAAACTCATGCCTATCAGAGGCTTCCAGGAAATTATCTAGGATGGCTCTGGGGACATTAAGGGCAGACCCATGCCTGGGACTCCAAGGTCTGCTGACTTTGACTCAGATGCCTCAATAGCTTTGCTACACAGCAATCTAGAACACTTCCACACAACCTTTAATCTTTTCCTACTTCTTTACTTGGGTTTGGACTTGAATGGCAATCTGATACATTCCCAACTTATCCTTCTATCTCCCTATTTTCTTTTACACAGGTATTTTCACTTCTTGCATTTTTAATCTTGTCTTGGAGTCTGCTTCTTGGAGGAGCCAGACTAAAATAGCTTCTTTGGGAAAATCCAATAAGAAGCAGGATGGCAATGGAGACTGGCGATGCATTCCATCAAAACCAATTCCACAGGGCACAGCATAGGTCTCAGAAGAGTAGAGATTGGGTGGAGGTGAAGGTGGGGCATTAGAGAATAACTGGAATAGGAAGATATTTTCAGTTTTCTTCTAAATTGTTTACCCTCCAATTAAGGTAAGACTAATTAATTAGGAATGAGATAGGCAAACAATAGCTGCAGTGTTTTTATGATTGAAACCATTCCTGCAAAATGTTCCACTCAGTCTTAATTCACAAGTTCTTCATTTTCATTCTTGGTTGTCTTTTTAGAGGCAGCATGGGCGTAATAGAGTGGGAAAACATTTCGTGTTCAGCCAGATTTGAATTTGAATCCAGGCTTAACCACTTATTATCTGTGTGACTCTGGGAAGGTTGCATAAAGAAATTGAGCAAATGTAATTTAATCTGCAAAATGAATGTTATTATTTAATTTGGACTAAAGATGCAGCAATTCAATGAGTTATTATATATAAAAATACCCAGAACAGCTAACACAGAGCCGCCTTCACAGATAGTATTTCTGCTGGAATTAAAAAAATGTGAGGAAATAAGTTAGGATTCCTTCATTTGTTCCTATCCTAGGTATTCAGGAACAGGTAGCCTCCTGTTCATATATGCCTTTTAAAAATGGAATTCCTGGTCATACGTGTCTTTTGAATTAGATATCTGGGTATGTGCTTTCCTTTGCAATGAAACCTTCTTTAATATGTTTCAAAACAGCCCCTGAATCCTGTCGATACACATCATGTTTAGATTCACGTATTTCTGTTATAAGCATCCTCATCATCACAACCACCCTGTCATTGTAAACACAACACACTGCCATTGCATTTAAAACTATTGATGAAAAAACCGATTGCCTGAAGAATTATTACATGTGAAGATGGTATCCAAAGTAATCAGCATGTCAGGTCCCTTTCATCAACAAGATACTATTTAGAGACAGACACAGGACATTGGAGAAATAGAAAATACAGATAAAGGTGCAGCAAATACAAACTGTCCAGAAAACTTGCTCTTGAATCATTTTAGAGGGAACTTTTGCATAGAGTTGATGAACAAGAGCACAGGTGTGAGTACCGTCAGGAGCCCCATGTCATCAGAGTGTCCCTGTTAGACATAGAAGTAGATATCATAGGATTTCCCTTATTTAGTTCACAGAACAATAAAAGGACAAACTTATTGGTCTTCCTGTAAGCTAAAAAAAATCATTCTTCCATGGTCTATTATCCACAGCTCATCTGGAGAAAAAACTGTGCCCTTGGATGGTTGGCAAAGGCATTGAGTTCTGTTCTTATTGTTAATTCACTCACAGATTTAATGCTGGAACCCACAGCTGATGCAGTTCCTCTACATAGGCACTTGCTGACCTTATCCCGTATTTCCTTCATCTTTACACCATGGATGATGGGGTTGAGCAGTGAGGGTAGGAGAAGGTAGAGATTGGCAAGGAGAACATGCGCATGAAGTGGGATATTGCGACCAATGCGGTAGGTGAGAGAGGAAAAGAGTGCAGGCACATAGGTGACAAGGATGACAAAGAGGTGTGCTGAGCAGGTGTTCAGAGCTTTGCAGGTGGCATCTCGAGAGTTGAGGTGCATCACAGCTTGCAGGATGACGGCATAAGAGAAGCCAATGAGCAGCAGATCAAGTCCTACCACAAGAAGGACCACAAAGAGCCCATAGATATGATTGGGTCTGGTGTGGTCACAGGCCATTTTCACCACAACCATATGGTCACAGTAGGTGTGAGGAATGACCATGTGGCAGAAGGTCAACCTTTGGAGAAGAAGAGGCATGGGCAGGATAAGAATCACCCCCTTGGCAAGGGCCACCAGCCCCAGACGTCTGACTAGGGAATGGCTCAGGATTGTATTGTAGCGCAATGGCTCACACACAGCCACATAGTGGTCAAAAGCCATTGCCACAAGCAGGGCTGATCTTACCACAGATGCACCATGAATGAAAAACATCTGAGTGAAACAAGCATTGGCAGCAATGTTACGATCATGAAACCAGAAGAGGCAGAGAAGCTTGGGCACCAGAGACAGAGTGGATACGAGGTCAGCCACCATCAGCAGGGACAGGAGCAGGTACATTGGTGTTTGAAGTGTGGGCTCTGTGGCTACCAGGAAGAGGATAGCACCATTGCCAATGAGAATAGCCAAAAACATGGAGGAGAAAGGCAGAGAGAGCCACAAGTGCTGCGACTCTAAGTCAGGTATACCCATCAGAGTGAAGGTCATGAAGCTGGAATGGTTGAAGATTAGCATGGTGGTGTTGGTGTTTGTTAAATTTCCTGTTATAAGCTAGGATCTGTAAACCCAATATCCTTTGTTATATCTAACAATGTTTCTGCATTTTTTTTAAAAAAAAAAACCCTGCTTCTTGAATCTTTTATTTCCTCATCTCCTCAATCTTATAAACTTGCTAAACATTCAGAAATACAGCAGTATCTTTTGGTGTCTGGGGTTGAGGTTGCTGGGTGGCTAGTGAATAAATCGCAGTTAAATAGAAACAGTAGACACTACATATAGAAGGATCTTAGGGAAAACTATCTGTCTGAAAGGAATGGAGGCAAGAGTAGCTGTTTTAATTATGTAAATTAGAACTTACCTGGGAATGTTCTACTATATCCTTCCTACTCGTGCCTTTCCTTCTGGCAATAAGAGCCTTCTTATTTGAAGGTCACAACCTGAATCTGCTTATCTCATGTTTCATGTAGCACTATTTTTCTTTTTTTTTTTTTCCTTTCTGATCTTAGCCAATGGAAAGGCGCTCCCAGCCCACCTTGGCTCTCAACATTCAAGCTTCCTTCTTACAGTGAGCCAAGGTTCTCAGGCTATATAAGGGAAATTATGAACTCTATGATGTCACCTTCCAAGAACTCTGAGCACAGCCATAGCTCTCCAGGGGACAAAGAAAGAGAAAGCATGAAAGTTCATCAGGGGGTTCCATTGGGCCTTTTACTCAAAGAAGAAATGATGACTTGAAAAATGGTTTTCAGAGGAAAAGGGATAATTCTGACTATTCCCAGTTTTCAAATAATGATGGTATTACATGGTTTTTGCTATTTGGTGGATGCCTGTAGAAATAACTTTAACTATTTAATATGGACTTTAAAAATTTTTTTTAGATCAAACTTTAATGTGATTTAATAAATAAACTATTTTTTAAGTAGTTTTAATTTCCCCCCAAAATTCATGTAGAAAATATGGAGTATTCACATATTAATTCTCCAGGCACATAGTAAATGTTTTTACAAACTTTATTTTTAGAGCAATTTTAGGTTTACAGAAAATTGCACCTAAGTTACAGAGAGTTCCCTTATGCCAACCCCAATGCACCCATTTTCCTTTGTTTTAAGGGCTTTTGAATAAGGTCATGTTTCTATGAACAATTTTCTGTAGTTCTTATGCAAAACAATGCAGCTTGTGAAGAAACTTAGGTAACTCTGGGCCTTAGGTAACTCTGAGCACAAAGGATTGATTTGGCAAATGGCAACCTCCTGTCCATTAAGAACAGCATTTTTGTCATTTTTATTCATTTGGAAGAAACAGAATCAATCACTGTGCATCAAATGCCTCCATAGCGATTCTCTGTGCATAAACCTAGTTATAAAGAGTACTGCAGTTCTCAGACTTCAATGTACATCAAAATTGTCTGGAGGGCTTGTTAAACACAAGTTGCTCAGCCAATCCCCCAACATTCCTGATTCAGTAGGTCTGGGCTAGGACCCAATAATGTGCATTTCTAACAAGTTTCCAGGTGATGCTGGTGTATCATTTTCCATTCTTTATTTTAAACTATAGCATAGTAGTCAATCCTACGAAAAGTCTCTCTTTAGATCTTATTTGGGTATTCTAAGTTTTGCTATTACCAGTAATGCTGTAAAAATATCCTCATACACATATATTAGAGGCTTTCTGGGGCAGAATATCTAATTGGTCTCCCATGATACACAGTTTTGTGCCAGTAAAAGAATTACAGGTGTGCCAAGCTATTTGATCTCCTCACCCTCTTGGTAGCTGGGGGTGGGAATGGGCACAGTTATAAAGACTGGATAGATTCCAACTCATTCCCTTATACCAAGATGCCATAAAAATATTTTCTCTGGGATTCCATTATTGTACTCTAGCTCCAAATTAGCCTACCCAAGGTAACTTAGAGAAGAAAATTTTCCACTGTCCCCTGAGTGTCCTATCTGAAAAGCACACAACCTCCCCTCCCTTGAGCAATCTTGCAAGAACATCTCAACTCCGCAGCTATGTCCCAGGCTATCAGGACGTCGCATACCAAGGAGGTTGTGTAAACGCTAGCTAACCGCCAAGATCCGCTTTTGTACATCCTGCTTGCTTGCAAACTGCGTCAGCAACCCCCTATAAAAGGGAGCCATTTTAGAACCTCGGGGCTGCAGTTCTTTCCTGCATGAGATGTGCTGCAGACACCAGCGGGCTTAGCTCAATAAATTTTATAAAAGTGATTAAAGTCTGAGTGTGGTTGATCTTCTGGGTTAAAACATTTGGAGGCCCCAGTGGGATCAACCGTGAGGTCCCCCTTAATTAGGGTCAACCTCCTCAGACTAAGCGGGAAGTGCCTCCACTTCCTTGCCTTTGCTCTCGATTCGTGATCGGATTCAGACTAGAACTGTGGCCTCCAGGAATCTGGTAAGGGATTTTCCCTTTTGTGTTGGCTCTGGAGCATTTGTGGGGCTGTTGCAGGTGGGACGCCGCAGTACTGCACACCCAGAATCAGGGACGGGATGCCCTCTCCTGATTTTGGAAACTGTCAGGTTTCACTTTGGTATTTGGCTGTGTGAGTTGAAGTGAGACTAGTCTCCAGTGTTTTGTTCGTCTGTCTGTCTATGTTCAGAGTTACTTGGTGTTTTAACTGTTTCAACCCTAACAGGATGGGACAAGGAAAATCCACTCCACGGACTCCTCTTGAATGCATTCTTGCTAACTTTTCTGATTTCTTTAAGAGATCCTGTGACTATGGGAAGCCAGCAGATCCAGGCGTCCTACAGACCCTCTGTGAATTTGAATGGCCAACCTTCCTAATAGATTGGCCTTTGGAAGGCTCATTTGATTTATCTCTGTTGTTTGCTATATGGTCTGTTGTTTATGGGGTTCCCCACCCCGACCAGAGGGTTTATATAGATGTTTGGATTGACATTGTGCATGATAAAGCAGATTATATCCAGAAATGCCAGAAACCAAGGAAGGGGGATATGTATGCAAGGGTAGGTGGGAAAGCCATTTTAGTAACTGCCCCGAAACCTCGAGGGGCGCGGGATCCCCTGAAAGAAAAGAAAGATGGGAAACCAGAGAAACAGAAACCCCGTTTATATCCTGTTCTGCCGGGGGAAACTGATGATATAACTGAAAGCTTATTTGACCCCCAGCCTTACCCAAGAACTCCCTCGCAGCAACAGGCCCCAGGGTGCTTGCCCCAAGGGGAAGTCCAGAGTCCTCCCCACACAAGAGGGGGAACTCCCTATCAGCCCCCTCCACCAGGGCCTGATTCCTCAGTGCCCCTGTTGCCGCTCAGGGAAGTTCCTCCTCAACCAGGGGTGCCTCCGGGCCATACTTGGATGATTTATGTCCCATTTTCCACCTCTGATCTCTATAATTGGAAACACCAGAACCCTCCTTTTTCAGAGGACCCCCAGAGGCTGATTTCACTTTTGGAAACTATTTTCTGCACTCATCAGCCTACCTGGGATGATTGTCAAAAGATTTTACAGACTTTATTCACTTCTGAAGAGAGAGAGAGAATCCATCGGGAGGCTGCTAAGATTACCTTGGGGGACAATGAGGGGGACTCCCAGACTAGGAGGGATGAATTAGAGGAATCACTCCCTACGAGTCCTCCTCGTTGGAACCCTAACACTGATACAGGGATGACAGCCTTGCGCCACTATCACCAGTCTCTACTTAGGGGTCTAAGGGCTGCAGCTAAGAAGCCTACTAATTTGACTAAAGTTAGTGTCACTACGCAAGGTAAGGACGAGTCTCCGGCTGCCTTCTTAAAGAGACTACTAGAGGCATATTGGATGTATACCCCCTTAGACCCAGAGAATGATAATAACAGACGAATGTTCAATATGGCATTCATCTCCCAGTCGGCCCCAGACATTAGAAAGAAACTTCAGAAACTAAAAGGATTTGAAGAAAAAGCCAGAAGTGAATTGGTAAAAATAGCCCAGAAAGTTTTCCAAAATAGAAAGGATCCTATTCGGGAGCAGACCAAACAGCTCTCGCGAATCTTGCTGGCAACACCAACCAGGAAACCCCATCCCTCCAAGGGACGGCCGGAAAAAGGAGACCTAAAGAAAAACCAATGTGCCTTTTGCAAGGGGATGGGGCACTGGAAAAAGGATTGTCCTAAGTTGATAGGCAGGAAGGCTCAGGAGCCTAAGGAACCGGCCCGCCTCTTAGTAGAAACTGAAGATTAAGGGGGTCAGGGTTCCTTCGAGCTTGGCCCCCAGGAATCCATAATAAAGTTAACAGTCGAAGGGAAGCCAACTGAATTCCTAGTAGACACGGGGGCCACCTTTTCAGTTCTCCAAGAGACAACCGGGGGACTTTCATCCCAGAAGACTTCCATCATAGGGGCAACAGGAAAACCTAAATCTTACCCCTGGACTCAAGCCCGAATTACTGACTTAGGAAAGGGTACTATTACCCATTCCTTCTTAATAATGCCAGAGTGCCCATACCCCCTCTTAGGCCAAGACTTGCTGCAGAAACTAAAGGCAACCATTTCTTTTAAAAATGGGGAAACAATTTTGCAATTGGGAGATCAGCTCCCTCAATCAATTATGTTAACTGTCCCTATCTCCGAAGAACATATTCTATTTGAACAAGAGCCCAAAGGGCCTATAGGAGAAGGCTATATCCAGGAACTACTTACTGAAATCCCCAGGGTCTGGGCAGAGAGCAACCCACCAGGATTGGCTTCGCATCAACCTCCTATCATTGTGCAACTCATGAGTACTGCTCTCCCCATCCAAGTCAAGCAATACCCTATACCTCAGAAGGCAAGGGAAGGCATAGCAAAACATATCAAAAGATTAAGAGAAGCGGGGATACTGACTCCCTGCCAATCACCCTGGAATACCCCACTTTTACCAGTAAAAAAGCCAGGGACTGAAGATTATAGACCAGTACATGACCTAAGAGAAGTCAATAGGAGGGTTAAAACCATTCACCCCATTGTGCCTAACCCTTATACCCTTCTGAGCTCTCTGCCTCCAGGACGGACTTTCTATTCTGTACTGGACCTGAAAGATGCCTTCTTCACCTTACCATTGGCACCTCGGAGCCAACCCATCTTCGCCTTTGAATGGACGGACCCCGAAGGGAGATTTTCAGGCCAGCTAACCTGGACTAGACTCCCGCAAGGATTCAAGAACTCTCCAACCATCTTCGATAAAGCCCTCAGCCGAGACCTCCTGGGATTCAGGGAATCCCACCCTCAGGTAACTCTTTTGCAATATGTAGATAACCTTCTTCTTGCAGCAGCATCAGAAAAGAATTGCCTAATTGCCACCAAGGAACTGCTCTCTGAACTAGCACGCCTCGGCTACTGGGTGTCCATAAAAAAGGCTCAGATCTGTGTACGAAAGGCCAAATATTTGGGCTACCATCTGGAAGAAGGTAAGAGGACCCTATCTCTGGGATGGATAAAAGCTATCCTAAATACCCCAACTCCAACCACCAAGCACCAGGTACGAGAATTTCTAGGGGCGATAGGCTACTACAGGCTCTGGATACTCAGGTTTGCTGAAATTGCAAAACCCTTATACGCCTGCACAGGTGGAAAAGACCCTAACCTTCATTGGACTCGGGAAGAAAAACAGGCCTTCATAGCCCTCAAGCAGGCCTTAGCCTCAGCCCCTGCCTTAGCCCTACCTGACATCACGAAACCTTTTCAGCTGTTTGTAGCTGAAAAGAAGAGGATTGCCAAAGGGGTCCTCACTCAAACCTTAGGGCCTTGGAAACGCCCAGTGGCCTATCTTTCCAAGCAACTAGACCCTGTAGCTGCAGGATGGCCATCATGTATGAGAGCAATAGCTGCAACCGCCCTTCTTGTCAAGGAGGCACAGAAATTGACCTTAGGCCAGGACTTGCAGATTATCAGGGGCCACACCACTGAGGCCCTCCTTAGATCCCCACCTGACCGTTAGATTTCAAATGCGCATCTTACTCAATATCAGGTGCTGCTACTGAATCCTCCTCAAGTCACTTTCTCTAAGTCCACGGCTCTCAACCCAGCTACTCTATTGCCAGATTCTAAATATGCAGAAATTGTCCATGATTGCCTGGACATTTCAGAAACTATGACTGGGTCTAGACCTGACCTTCGAAACACTCCCCTAGATAACTCAGACTATAAGCTTTATACTGATGGAAGCAGTTATCTGAAAGATGGACTGAGATATGCAGGCGCAGCGGTGACCATGGAAAATCAAATACTCTGGTCACAGGCCTTGCCCGAAGGAACCTCTGCCCAGAAAACAAAACCAATTGCTCTGACCCAGGCGCTTCACTAGGCAAAAGGCAAGAAAGTCAGTATCTATACTGACAGCTGGTATGCATTTGCAACTGCCCTGGTACATGGAGCCCTCTACCAAGAAAGAGGACTTTTAACATAGGCTGGAAAAGAAATAAAAAATAAGCAAGAGATTTTAGCTCTTTTAGCAGCTATATGGCTACCTAAGGAGGCAGCCATTATCCATTGCAAAGGGCATAAGACCCAACCCAGCCGCACCAAAAAAGGGAATGATCTTGCAGACCTGACTGCAAAGCGGGTAGCGTTGGAAGAAGTGAAACCACTTAAAATCTTGCCACTTCTTCCCCAACGAGGCCTACCTACTTCTCCTAGCTATAACCAGGAAAAACAAAAATTAAGACAAAAACTGAATTGCACCACCGAAGCTAGATTTTAGCAACGATTGCCCGACGGGCGCCTGCTGCTGCCAAAAGCATTAGGCATTGCCCTAGTTTGGAACCTCCATTATAGCACTCACCTTGGTACCTCAAAATTAATTGCTCTGATTAATAAACATTTCTATGTTCCAGATTTAAAGACCATTGCTAACTCAGAGGTAACCCGTTGCTCAGCATGCACTCAGGTCAGCCCAAGGCCCCCAATCTCTCGCAGTGTAGGGGTCCGAATCAGAGGCCGTGAACCAAGAGAACACTGGGAATTAGATTTTACTGAAATTGGAAAAAGCAAATATGGCTATAAATATCTCCTGGTCTTTATAGATACTTACTCTGGATGGACTGAAGCTTTTGCCACCAAGCATGAGACTGCCAATATAGTCGCCAGACACCTCCTAACAGGAATCCTCCCACGATTTGGCTTACCCTTGGTGTTAGGGTCCGACAATGGCCCGGCTTTCATAGCCAAAATATCCAAAAGTCTAGCTAAGACACTTAAAATAGACTGGAAATTACATTGCATTTACAAGCCTCAAAGTTTGGGGCAGATAGAGAGGATAAATAGAACTTTAAAAGAAACTTTAACTAAACTAAAACTAGAGACTGGAAAAAGTTGAGTAAGTCTTCTCCCTTTTGCCTTACTAAGAACCAGATGTACCCCTTATTTAAAACATTTAACCCCTTTTGAAAAAATCTATAAAAGACCACCTCCCATAATCCCCAAGTTACACTTAGACCACCTAGGTGACTTAACTAACCAGGAGTTTCTCAAGTCCTTACAGGCTATGAACCTCATCCGAAAAGAAGCACACCTTCTAGCCCAGCAGGGAAAACAACCAGAGAATGCTCAACTTCCAACAATTGACATAGAGCCTAGGGACTGGGTTTAGACTAAAAAATTCAACAAAGAAACTTTAAAACCCACCTAGGAAGGACCCTTCTTTATAATCCTCTCAACTCCAACAGCTGTTAAGGTAACAGAAAAACACCATTGGTTGCACCATACTCAGGTAAAAAAGGCACACCCTGACCAGATCCCAAAGAAATGGGAGGTCAGACCAGATAGCAAGAACCCACTCCAACTCAGATTTGTTTCCTCCTAAGCCTTAGTCTACCTGCTACTTTTGCCTCCTCCACTCCCACCAAGTATCAATAGGTCCTAATTCGAACCAGAGATGGAAAGCATATAGCTACTAATGAAACTTTTAGCACTACCCAGGTAACTCTCACCACTAACTTTTCCCAGTTCTTTGATAACGACCTTTGCGACCATGAACTTGGGGAAAGAGCCATAGAAATAGCTCCTCATGCTCCCATGGGATATACAGGCTATTACTCAGCAACTGATAAATGTAAAAAAAGTAAAACCAGCCAGGTACTATGGCATACCCAGCACTTTGCTTGTCCTGAACGCCCCACGGGACAAAGGAGGCAATGTGGGTCTATTGCTGATTGCTATTATAAAGCTTAAGGTTGCGAAACCTTAGCATTAGGATGGACTCCTAAAGGAGGAACTAACCCCAACTTAAGTCTCCTCTGAAAAACTACTTCTAATCCACCCATGCAAGATTGAAAAATCCATCCTAACTATAATAACCAGACTTGCAATCCCGTTACTCTGACCATTAGAAACCCCTCTGATCCCCAATGGGCTACTAGTAGAACTTGGGGTCTGCGCCTATATGCCCACGGTCAAGACCCCGAAACTCTGTTCACTGTACAGAAACTTCCCTAAACTTCTAAGAATAAACCTACTAACTCTCAATCGGGGCTCCCAATTAAAAACCCTATTGGACCTAACCCGATCCTGAACCCCTCATTGGCCCTAAACAATAAAATTAAAGATGTCACCTCCCCAAAAAATGTATCCATGCCTACTACCAGCCCTAACTCTTTCCAACTCCCGGCGCCATCGCACCCATTGAACTCCTTTAGTAATTCTTTGCTAACTATGTTAGATTCTGTTTTCTCCCTTCTAAATAAAACTCAGCCTGCCATCACCACTGAGTGTTGGCTATGCATCGATCCGGCACCACCATATTATGTGGGGATTGGTGCCAACCTGACGAGAGAAATTGCCCCCCGGAACGTCTCCTACACCGATGCTGACAATTTTGGGACTGGTAACCTGTCTGATTGTTCTCGTCAAGGAAAACTCACCCTCAGCGATCTCCGAGGACAAGGAATGTTTCACCAGCGACAGCTACTCCATAGACAACTCACCTTATAAGGATAATTGCCTGAACACTGTCCCCCTTACTGCTTCAGGATCCACTTGGACTTTAATCACCCCCAATGGTACATGGTTTGCCTGCTTATCTAGTATCACCTGCTGTATTGCCCCTAATAATGCTTCTGACTTATGTATTAGTGTTTATATAATTCCCCAAGTTTACCTATATGCTAGACCCTCAGGTACTGCCCACTTCCTAGCTCAGGATCAACATCTTAAACTGCAAAGAAAAACTCCAATTCTAATCCCTATCTTAGCCACCTTAGGAATTGCAGGTTCAGCAGCCATAGGAGCTGCGGCCATGATTACTTCTGATATTAATATTAAAAAACTTTCAGCTACTTTCTCCGCTGATGTCGCTCTCGTTCAGACCCAAGTTCAATATCTTAAAAAACAAGTTAACTCTTTAGCAAAAATAGCTATGCAAAACAAAAAAGGACTAGATTTACTATTTCTAAAGCAGGGTGGCTTATGTGCCGCACTCGGAGAAACCTGTTGTTTTTATGTAAATCATTCAGGAATTATTAAACAATTAATGCAAAAACTGCAAAAAAACTCAAAAAGAGAAAACTAAAAAAACAATCCTCTAAGTCTTGGTTTCAGAACCTTTTCAATTGGTCTCCATAACTGACTACCTTAATTTCAGCCCTAATAGGTCCTCTCATATTATTACTTTTGGGCCTCACTTGTGGACCTATCATTATCAATAAACTTATAGCTTTTGTCAAGGACAGAGTCCAATCTGTCAAACTAATAGTATTAGCCCAGCCCTACCAACGCTTGCCAATAAATGGAGACCACTATGATAAGTCAATAATTTGACCCACTAACTAGAGAAGTGGGGAATATTGTACTCTACCTCCAAATTAGCCTACCCAAGGTAACTTAGAGAAGAAAATTTTCCACTGTCCCCTGAGTGTCCTATCTGAAAAGCACACAACCTCCCCTCCCTTGAGCAATCTTGCAAGAACATCTCAACTCTGCAGCTATGTCCCAGGCTATCAGGACGTCGCATACCAAGGAGGTTGTATAAACGCTAGCTAACCGCCAAGATCCGCTTTTGTACATCCTGCTTGCTTGCAAACTGCG
>JAQZBX010064478.1:0-16485 GCA_029593785.1 Cabassous unicinctus | reverse complement strand
CTCCAGGATGGGAATTCAATATTAACTCAGTTATTGTGTGACTCTCCACCTACTGTGACAATGACCCATGAACATTTGAATACATTTATATACCTTATATGTATGTTCCAGTGAACTTCCTACCATATATCCCCCATCACTGACATCCCACACCAATGATCCTCCCCTGCCCTAGTTGTAACTCTTCTGTGATCCAAAGCTTCTTCACAAATGAAGCCAATAAGAAAACCAGCAAGATTGCAGCAGAGAAAAGAGGTCCTAAAATCAGTTCTTGCTATGGGGCAGTTGGTGATCACCCAGAGCTATCTAGAGCATTCGTTTGGGGGCTTCAGGTGGTCAGACGTACATCCTGGAACATCCTTGAAAAAATAGAAGAAGGAGACTGACAGTAATGGTTAGATTAACTTGTCATCTCAGGCAGGTAATTGTTTCCAGGTTCTTGTTCCAGGAAGCACTGGGGTAATTGTAATAAAAGAGCATATATGGACTTCAATCAACAGTGAGTTTACTGTGTGGCTAGCTGATTACATCTGCATCAATCAGGCAGATTACATCATCAGTGGGTGACTCTTTTATCCAATCAGTTGAATGCCTTAAAAGGGGAAGTGATTTCAACATTCAGTGAGAATTTCCCAGCTCGTTGTTGGACAGGCAACTTCTCCCAGAAACTCTTCAAGGACCTTTCATCGGACTTTCATCAGAGCCCATAGTTGCAGCCTTCCTGTGGAACCTGGACTTGTGCATCCCCACAGTCACGTGAGAGACTCTTTTAAAATCTCATATTATTGACAGATATCTCCTGTTGATTCTGTTTCCTGAGAGAACCCTAACCAAAACAGCTTGGAAACGAGAGTGGTTCTTGAGGAACAGAGTCTTAAACATGGTATGTCTGAGGTAGTTTTGTGAGTTGTGTAATTCGCTCTCTACTCTAATTGGGCTCAGGGGTACTAATGACTCTGTTTCTAATAATGAGGTTGCTAATAGTCCATGGCATGAGCTGACAATAGAGATATGCAAAATAGCTTCACTGGATTCCCCTACTTACATGCTTACAAGAAGCAAGGATCTGGTTGGGAGTGTTTTCAATACCTTAACAGAATTTTGTAGAGTCGAAAAGTATAATGATGTTGGCTAGCTCCTGGTAGATACTCTGGATACTGTTACAAAAGAAAGGAGTGAGCTAAAGTATTCAAATTTGAAAGTTAAGTGCCGCATGAATGATATGAATGTTTCTACGTGTGCCTTGAAAGAAAATCTTGTCTCCTGTAGCCACAGACTTGAGATATTGAGAATCAAACCCAGACATTCATTGTATGAGTAGCAGAATTACAGAGGAAACTAAAATCTCAACCCCACAGGGTTTCTGCATTTAAAGTGAAGGCATTGATTGGAAAGGAGTGGAACCCCGAGGATAGGGACGGAGACATATGGGATGATGATAATATTGTTGGGGACATTGGAACCCTAAATTCTGCTGACACTTTACCAGATAAACCTGCGATGGCCTGCCCTGTGGAGACCACACCTTGTCAACCTTGTATCATCCAGCCTCCAGCCTGCCCCAGGGAGTCCAGATTTCCTTCCAGCCCTGAGGTATGTACAGCCAAATGGAAGCCTGTACTGCCCAGCCTCTGGCCTGCCCCAGGGAGTCTGGACCTCCTCCCAGTCCTGATGCAGGTACCAGCCTAACTCCAGCATGCACTGCCCAGCCTCCACCTTGCCCCAGATAGTCTGGACCTCCTCCCAGCTACGAGGGAGGTACCAGCTAATCTCAAGCATGCACTGCCTAACTTCCCATCTGCCCTGACGAATCTGTCTTCCAACCCCTGCCTGAAGGGATTAATCCTGTCTCACCAGAAGAAAATACAAAGGAATGCCCTCAGATCAGTAGCCTGCAAGACATCTCTAATCCTTCTTCTTACCCACACACCCCACCCCTCTTTTCTTCAAGATCCATTACTAGACTAAAATCACAACAAGCCCCCAAAAGTGAAATACAAAGTGTTACCCATGAGGAAGTACACTATACTCTGAAAGAACTGCATGAGTTTTCCAACTTATATAGACAGAAATCAGGGGAATACATGTGGTATTGGATACTAAGGATATGGGATAATGGTTGAAGGAATATAAAGATGGATCAGGCTGAATTTATTGATACGGGCCCAGTAAGCAGAAATGTTGGATTCAACACTGTAGCTTGAGGGGTTAGAAAGGGCTCTAACAGTTTGTTTGGGTGGCTGACTGAAGGATGGACCCAACGATGGCCTAGCATGCCTGATGTTGCGATGCCTGATTTGCCATGGTATACAATAAATGAGGAGATTCAAAGCCTTAGAGAGATTAGATTGCTAAAATAGATTTACCATTTGAGACATGCCTACACACCCCAGGAATGTCCAGAGGACACACCTTTAACAAGGACTATGAGGAATAAATATGTAAGACTAACTCCATCTTCTCTGAAGAGCTCTGTGGTTAATGTTCTCTGCAGTCCAGATATTACTGTAAGGGGGGCTGTAATGGAATTGGAATCCTTAAACATTATGGGGATGATCAGATCTCAGTCCATTAAAAGTCAAGTATCCGGAGTTAATTGCCAAAGGCAAGGTAGGCATGGCTACCGCAATGAAAGACAGATTCAAAACAGCACACCGAATAGTCTGAGTTGCATGGAGTTATGGCATTGGTTAATAGATGATGGGGTACCTAGAAGTGAAATAGATGGGCAGTGTACAAAATTTCTTCTGGATATATATAAGCAGAGGTGTTCTAGGTCAAGTGAACAAAATCTGAACTCAAATTACAGATGCAAAGAACCACGGCCAGCTGAAGTGCTTGCTGAAGGTAATGGGAACATGGAATGGGTAGTGGAAGAAGCTAGTGATAAATATGAACTTCAACCACATGACCAGTTACAGAAATGAGGACTGTAATAGTCATGAACCCTTCTTCCTTGATTCATTTTCAGTATGATTGTATATTTACACAAAACATATTTCTTGTTTTCTTCCCCAACCTTTACCCCTATCATATGAAAAGTTGTATTAATTCCACATCATAATATTTAAGGATGTCAAGTTTAAGCATGAATATTACCCAAGGACTTGCACCCTATTCTGTGGGGAATTAATGTGATTCTGGTTGTACACAGGGGAGTTGAATATTGTTAGGCAGAAATATATATGTATGCTTGTCTGTTATTGTTTTTACTTAGAGACTAAGTATGGTTTAGGGTAATGTGCATGACTACCAAGTTGACAAGGGGTGGACTGTGATGGTTAGGTTAATCTATCAATTCGGCCAGGTAATTGTTTCCAGGTGTTTGTTCTAGCAAGCACTGGGCTAATTGTAATACAAGAGCATTTATGGACTTTGATCACCAGTGAGTTTGCTGCCTGGATGGCTGATTACATCTGCATCAATCAGGGAGATTACATCATCAATGGGTGATGCTTTTATCCAATCAGTTGATTGCCTTAAAAGGGGAAGAGATTTGAACATTCAGAAAGAATTTCCCAGCTTGTCATTGGACAGGCAACTTCTCCCAGAAACTCATCCAGGACCTTTAATCGGACTTTCATTGGAGCCCCTGGTTTGCAGCTTTCCTGTGGAATCTGGACTTGTTCATCCCCACAGTCACATGAAAGATTCTTTTAAAATCTCATATTATTGACAGATATTTCCTGTTGATTCTGTTTCCCAAGAGAACCCTGACTAATACACTGCCCATCTGCTGAGAAGATTCATAACTAGAGCACTCCTTGCCATGGAGGCTGATGCCCATATTCCACTGGAGGCACAATCCACCTCAAGAAACTTTCCACACCTGGATTTGGAAGCTCCACTTTCCAAAAATGTGGGAGGAAGAGACAGTTGGGCACCAACTTCAGCTACTGATTAATAAATTCAGCGGGCTAAAGTATAATCCTAACAGTCAAAGTTTGAACCAGTTGAAGTCAGAAAGAGGCCAGTAGCCGCCATCTTAACTACATGCCTGACTTGAGGGGAAGCAGGGCTGATTGAAAATCCCAGTGCTGGTAGGGACTGGCTTCTTTCCATCTAGATCAGGTTGCTACTCTAGCCTAAGCCCCAGGCCAACTTTGGGCAGGGAGGAAGCTGGGGGGAGCTGTGCCAGGCTTTCTGAGAAAACTACAGGCCATGCTGTGAAGGCCAGTGATCATCCTATTTTGGAAGTGCAGGCCACCCCAGGAGCTATTCTGTGGCAGGAATTCGAAGCTCCATTTCCCAAAAATGGGAGAAAGAGATGGTTGGTCAGTGATCTCAGCTACTGATTAGTAAATTCAGCTGGATAAAGTATAATCCTAAGAACAGCTAAAGTTTGAGCCAATCCAAGTCAGAAAGAGAACAGTAGCTGCCATTTTGACTCCACCCCCAGCATGAGGGGAAGCTGGGCTGACTAAAAATCACAGTGATGGTGGAGACTGGTTTCTTTCACTAAGATTGGCCTGCATCCCTAGCCTAGGCTACAGCACCACTTCTGGCAGGAAGTAAGCTGGCAGGCCCTGCAACAGCCTATCCAGGTGACTGCAGATATATTTAGCTGGCACAGACAGAATAATCAGAAGTCTACTGGGGCAACTGCAGTCATCTTGGACTTGAACTGCATAGAGTGCTCCCCTGAACTGCAGCTCCACCCCCTCTACAGGAAGGGGAGAATGGGACATGAAGCTTCATCAGTCTGTGTGGGCAAGTAAAGTCTAGGCCTGCACGAGTTGGATTATTCCACACAGCCATGGCCCTGTCCCTACTTTTGGCAAAGGAGAAATTTGGGAGAAGCTTCATTGGTTCTTCGGGCAATGAGGGCAGCTTGAACCTCCACAGCTTATAGCACCAACTACATCTTTGGCTCCTACTACACAACCAACAAGGGAGAAAGGGCAAGAATCCCTGAACTGAGGAGAAAAACTGCACCCAGTATAAATACATCTATTAAGCCAGATGGCAAGACACCAACAAAAATTTTCAATCCACAATGTACAATTTACAAAATTTACAAAAAACAGGAAGATAGGGCCCAGTTAAAGGAAAAAGATAAGCCTCCAGATGACTTAAAGGAGTTGAGGCAACTAATCAACTAATTATTAAGAAGAATTGTTCAAACAAATCTCCTTAATTAATTCAATGAAATGGCTAAAGAAATTAAGGATATTAAGAAGACATTGGATGAGCACACAGAAGAATTTGAAAGCATGCATAGAAAAATTGCAGATCTTATGGAAATGAATGGAGAAATAAATGAAATTAAAAATACACTGGAATCATATAATAGATTTGAGGAAGCAGAAGAAAGGATTGGTGAACTTAAAGAAATGGCCTCTGAAAGCGAACATATGAAAGAACAGATGAAGAAAAGAATAGGAAAACTTGAACAGGGTTTCATGGAACTAAATGACAGCAAGATACATGCAAACATACATATCATGGGTGTCCCAGAGAAGGGAAAAGGGGCAGAAGGAATATTTGAAGAAATAATAGTAGAAAATTTCCCAACCCTATTGAAGAACATAGATATCCATGTGTAAGAAGCATGACATACTCCCTTCTGTAAAAATCCAAAAAGACCAACTTGAAGACATACTAATCATAATGTCAAATGCCAAAGACAAATAGAAAATTCTGAGAGCAGCAAAAGAAAAGCCATGCATAACATATAAGAGACACCCAATAAGATGAGGACCTGATTTCTCACCAGAAGCCATGGAGGCAATAAGACAGTGGTATGATGTATTTAATATACTGCAAGAGAAAGACTTCCAGCCAAGAATCTTTATCTGGCAAGATTGTCTTTCAAAAATGAGGTCAAGTTTAGAATATTCACAGATAAACAGAAACTGAGAGAGTTTGTAACCTAGAGACCTACTTTGCAGGAAATACTAAAGGATGTGCTACAGCCTGAAAAGAAAAGAAAGGAGAGAGAGGCCTGGAAGAGAGTCTAGAAATGAAGATTATATCAACAAAAGTAAAAGGGTTAAAAGAGTGGTGAAAATAAAATATGGCAGATAAAACTCAATAGGAGTAAACTTAACCAACGTTGTAAACCACTTGTATTCAGAAAACCACAACTCATTTTTAAAATAAATTTTAAAAATACCTAAATAATTGGAAGAACATTCCATGCTCAGGGAATGGAAGACTAAATATCATCAAGATGTCAATTCTACTCACATTGATGTACAGATTCAATGCAATCCCTATAAAAATTCCACCAGCATTTTTAAAATAAATGGAAAACATGATTATCAAATTTATTTGGAAGGGTAAGGGGTCGTGAATAGCCAGAAATATCTTAAAAAGGAAAAGCAAATTTGGAGGACATACATTTCCAGACTTAAATCGTATTCCCTAGCTACAGTGTAAACGACAGCATCATACTAGCATAAAGACAGACTCATAGACCAATGGAACCAAATTGATGGTTAAAAAACTGACCCTCACATCTATGGTCAAATAAATTTTCAATAGCCTATCAAATGCATTCAGCTCAGGCAGAACAAACCATTTAATAAATGGTGCTGAGAAAACTGGATATCCATATCTAAAGAAGGAAAAAGGACCCCTGTCTCACACCTTATACAAAAATTAACTGAAAATGAATCAAAAACCTAAATATAAAAGCGAGAACCATAAAGCTTCTAGAAGAAAATGTAGGAAAATATCTTCAAGACGTGATGGTAGGTGGTGGATTTTTAAAGGAGATAAGAGTATGACTCAGATGAACTACTGATGTTTAATAATGTAGAAGCTTTAATTAGCTTTATTGTAAAAGTGTGGAAATGTACAGAGTTGATGGTGACACATTATAGTTAGTAGCAGCTGGTTTAAAAATGGGGATGTGGCTGAAAATGGTAGTCTAGGGACATAAATGCCAATTGACAGAAAGAGATTAATTTAGGGACTGAATATTACAGTAAACTCAGAGGTGGATTAGAATTGTGGTTGATGGTATAGATGCAAGAGTGTCCTTTGCGAACTAGAAAAGATGTACATCCCTATTGCAGGGTGGTGGGCATGTGGAGAAACATGGGAAAAGTACAACTGGAGTGACCTATGGATTGTGGTTATCAGTAATAGTGTAATATTCTTGAATCTATGCCAAAGATTTACTGTGTTGATAATGGGGGGGGGTATGGAAAATTTGTACCAAATTTATGCTGTGGACCTGGTAATAACCAGAAGATATTATCTCATAATGTGTAACAAATGTTCCACCTTGGTGTGGTGGGTTGATAGAGGGGTGTTTTATGGGAATTCTGCACTTGTGCATAATTGTTTTGTAAGTGTACAACTTCTGTCATAAAAATATATTTAACAAATAATAATGGGGTGGGTTGGGGGAAAATACACCAAATATAAGATAAGGAGTATAATAGTAGTAAGATTTTGACAATATTCTTTCCTAATTTGTAACAGATGTTTCACGACAGTGCAAGATGTTGGTGGAGGGTTGTTGTATGAGGCCCCTGTATGATGTTATGTATGTTTGCTTTGTAAGTTCACAAGTTTTACTGTACACTTATTATTTATGTATGTTCATGCATAAATGATATAATAATAATTATAGGGTGGGTTGGGGGAAAATACTTTGCTTAGTAGTAATATTTTGAGGATCGTCTTTAACCATCAGTTAATTATGTTTAAAAACAATGCAAACTATTGGTGGTAAGGTGAGGTATGTGAGCCCTGTATGATGTTATGTATGTTTTGTAAGTTCACAACTATTGTTACACACTTACTGTTTATGTATAATCATGTATGAGTGATATATTTAAAGTATTTAAAAAAAAATGAAATGAACCAATAAATAGCCAAATACAGTTAGTAGGAAAATGAAAGTGTAATGATAGGTTTAAAAATAAGAAATAAAATACATAAAAATTTAAAAGAACTAAAACTAAAATAAAAATTTGGGATAGTAAAAAATAATGAAAAATATTAAAAAAATTTTTTTTTTATATTTTGCCTTTCTTCCCTGTAATATTTGTTGTCTAGTATGTAGAGTGACATTTTCTTCCATTTATTTCAGAGTATTTTACATTTTTTCATTTTGTTTTCACGGAATTTTCGCTCATAGGAAGGTACAGAATACAGGGGACTCCCATAAACCCAAATCATCCCCTCTTTCCCCCCTTCCTGTATTAATAACTTTTTATATGTAGTTGATACCTTTGTTACAACTGATACACAATTAGTTAAATATAGCTACTAACCATGGTCAATGGTTTTTTACATTAAGGATTACATTTTATACCATACACTTTTATAAATTTTGATGATATTTAACATCGCCTGTATCCATCATTGCAAGATCATGTAGAACACTTCCATTGCCCAGTAAATACCCTCTGTTCCATCTATTCTATTTATCCCTCCCCATCCCAAAGGTCAGGGAAGGCCAAAGGTTAGAGAGGCTAGGCAGTCAACTCATTGCTCTGAGAGGGTGATTCTGTATGCCAAAGTTTAGGGGGAATGTTGACTTAATCTCACTGTACTAGGGGTGCTAGGGCTTGAACCCACAGATTGGGTAAGGTGTGGCAATCACCCCAATATTCTTGGAAGGTGAGGTGTGGATCTTGATCAACACCCAGATGCTTGATGAGAGTAGAACCAAGAAAATGGCCATTGGGTAAGCCTGTGGAAAGGGCGGGTCCCCATGAGGCCCCAAAGAGAAGAAATGATCATCTTAAGCATGACTCTCAAACTTTGATCTAATGAAGTATGTCCTGCAGGTTTACTGAACTGTACAGGACCTGACTCATATTTCCCTGCCAATTCTCCTTGTGATAATGAGAATATTTATCCTTTGTATGTCCATTTGTGTACTAGAGGCAGTTAAATGGTTTTGTAAGTTTCAGAGGTCTATAGCAGACAAGACTTTGTCCCAAGACAAACTGTATTTCTTTAAACTGATTATAATATGATTTTGTACTTGCATTGTTAATGATTTAAGGTTTTTTGAATACTGTAATGTATTTTTGGAATTCAGAGGGTGAATTGTAGTAGTTTGGCAGTTTGATATAGTTATGAATTCCAAAAATAGATATTGGATTATGCTTGTAAACTGGTCTGTTAATCTGGGCATGATTAAGTTATAATTAGGGCATCGACTGGGCCATGTCAGCTCTGCCTTGAGCCCCTTGGTGGGTGGGGTCTCAAAGATAAAAAGACATGGCAAAGGACCGAGGTGGAGTAGTTTTGATGTTGGAGTTTTGATGCTGGGGCCTCAGGAGATGAGCAGATGGGGGATCTTGGTCATGAGAAAGGAGAGAAGGCCCTGGGATAGAGACAAGCCATTCACCTGATAGTGTACTGCTCACCTTGTGGAGAGGGGCAAAGCCTAGGGAGCCTCATAGTCTATGGCTGACCTTGTGGAGGAAACACAGGAGCTGAGCCTGGAGAGAAATGGAGGTTCAGGAAGAGAGGAACCCAAGAAGCCTGAACCCTCTCAGATGTCGGCAGCCATCCTGCTCCAACTTGTGGCCATAGACTTCTTTTTTATATTCTATTTCTTTTAGCTCTGCTCTAATCTTTGTTATTTCCTTCTTTCTATTTCCTTCAGGGTTAGTTTGTTGTTTTTGTGATTCCTCCAGGTGTGTATTTCTTCCATTTTAATTCTTTCTTCTTTTTTAATATATGCATTTATGGCTATGTATTTCCCTGCCAGTACAGCTTTTTCTGCATACCATAGGTTTTGATATATTTTGTTGTCATTTTCTTTCATTTCAAGGTAGTTTACTTCTTTTGAGATTTCCCCCTTGACCCAGTGTTTGTCCAAGAGCGTGTTGTTTAACTTCCATATTTTTGTGCCTAATCTGGTTCTTTGGCCCTTACTGGTTTACAGCTTCATTCTGTTGTGGTCAGAGAAATTACTTTGTATAATCTTAGCCTTTCAGAATTCATTGAGTATTTTTCTGTGGCCTAGCATGTGGTCTCTCTTGGAGTATGATCCATGTGCACTCAAGAAGAATGTTTATCCTGCTATAATTGTGTGTAGTGCTCTTCATGTGTCTGTTAGATACAATTCCTCTAATGTATTATTCAAAATCTTTGTTTCTTTATTAATTCTCTGTCATGATGTTCTATTTAATGGTGATCATGGTGTATTAAAGTCCCCCACTATAATTGTAGAGGCATCTATTTCTGAACTTAGTCTTTCCAGTGTCTGACTCGTATTTTGAAGTATCCCAGTTAGGTGCCTAAATGTTTATGACTGTTCTTTGTTCTTGAAAGATTATCCATTTTACTAATATACAGTGTCTTTGTCTCTTACAATAGTTTTGTATTTAAAGTCTATTTTGTCTGATATGAGTATAGCTTCTCCCGCCCTTTTTGGTTGTTGTTTGTATATAGGATTGTTTTCCAGCCATTCACTTTCAGCCTCCTGACTTCCTGGGTCTAATGTGGGTTTATTGTAGACAATATACAGTTGGATCATATTCCTTTATCCATTATGCCAATCTATTTATTGACTGGTGAGTTTAATCCAGTAATGTTCGGTGTTATTATCACAAGGAATTACTTACATTAGCCATATTTTCTTTGGGTTTATGTATGCTATATTTTGTTTTTATTTTTTTCTGTGTCTTTTTAGTTGTTCTTACACTCTCCTCCAACTCTCTTTCTCCTGTTTTTTCCTGGCACCCTGCAGAACTCCCTTTGGTATTTCTTGAAGGGCAGGTTTATTATTGGCATACTCTCTTAATTTCTGTTTATCTGTGAATATTTTTAACTCTCCTTCATTTTCAAATGCCAGTTTTGCTGGAACGTGAATTCTTTACTGGAAGTTTTTTTCTTTCAGTACCTTAACTATGTCATACCACTGCCTTCATACCTCCATGATTTCACATGAGAAATAAGAACTTAATCTTATTGCGCTTCCCTTGTATGTGATGGTTCTCTTTTCTCTTGATGCTTTCAGTATATTCTCATTGTCCTGAGCATTGGACATTGTGATAAGTATATGCCTTGGAGTAGGCATGTTGGGTTTTATACTGTTTGGGTTACGCTGAGCTTCCTGGACCTGTACATCCATCTCTCTCAATAGGGTTGGGAAATTTTCAGCCATTATTTCCTCCAACATTCCTTCTGTTCCCTTTCCTTTCTCTTCTCCATCTGGGATGCCTATAATGTTTGTATTTCTGCATTTTGTGTTGTCATTCAAATCCCTATGTCTCTGCTGTTTTTTTTTCTATCTTTTTATCTATCTGTTCTATTATCTGCTTGATTTCAGATGCCCTGCCTTCCACATTACTGATTCTTTCCTCTGCCTTTTCAAATCAACAGTTATGTGCTCCCAGTGTCTTTTTGATTTCTTGGATTGTGCCATTCACCATCTTATCTATCTTTTTATGTATCTTTACAGTTGCCTAAGTATGTTCTCCTAGTGTCTTCTTAATACCCTTAATCTCTTCCGTCACTTCAGTAAGTTGGTCCATATTTGTTTGGACAGCTTTGATTAGTTGCTCAATGTAGTGCCTCTCTTCCTTGTGCTTACTTTGTTCATTGGAATGGGCCATGTCCTCCTGTTTCTTAGAACAGTTTGTAATTTTTTCTTGCTGTCTGGTCATCTTTTTATCTTGTTCAGTTTATTCAGTTGATGTTTCTCTCATTACTCTAGGGTTTTATTTAGTTGTTGGCTTTTTTGTGTGTGTTTTATCTTTGACAATTTGTTCATCTTATTCTATTTCCTTGCTGTTGTCAATGTTCCTGTAAGGAAAAAAATTAATGTAGAGGAAGCCAAAGAAGAAAGAAAAAAAGGGTAGTAGTAATAAAAATAATTATTAGAGGAGGAACCATATAAGACCTTGGAAAATGAATATTTAACTCATATAAGCAGTGTAGAGTACTAGGAATAATGAACTGGAAAACCAAATAGAGAAAAATATATAAAATGAACTAAAAGGCCAGAATGATGAGGAGAGAGGGAAAGAGAAAAGACAAGAAGAAAAAAGTTAATAAAAGAAAGAAAACAGCATAGAATAGATAGAAATAAAAACCGGAAAAATAGAGGAGTAAACACAAGGAGTTGGACTATAAGAAAAACAACAGAAAGCAGAAAATAGAAAGATGAAGGAAGGAAAATAAATAGCAGTGATAGACAAAATTGGTACACACAAAAAAGGGAAAATCAAGGCAGAGGAAATACAGTACCCAAGAAACATGCCAGCAGCACCATGAGGAAGTTATCTCTTTGTCCAGTTCCCTTCAGATTGATGCCCTTAAACCTCCTGTACTGTGGGTTCTGACAACAGTTCACTTGGGAAGGATCTTGCCCCCACTCAGCCAGTGTGACATCTCAGTGAGAGAGATCTGTCTATGTTCCTTTGAAAGTAATAAAATTAGGACTGGAGAAAAGGAAAGAGATAGGAAGAGAAAAAGAATAATAATAATGGTAAAAGATAGGAGAGCAACCGTATAAGACCTAGGAAATTGTAAAGTTAACATGAGTAAGAAGCACAGAGGAATAAGATTTGGATAGTAGGATAGAAACAATGAAATAAACAGAATATAGAAAATACGTAAAGTCAATTAAAAGGCTGGAATGGTGAGAAGAGAGGAAAAGAAAAGAGAAAAGAGGGAGAAAAAAAATTAAAAAAAAGAAAGTAAACAGATGAAAACAGAGCAAGGGAGATATACAAACAGGAAAAACTGGAGGCCAAATTAACTGGAGACCAAATAAAAGAGGTGGAATGAAAGAACAACAAAGAAAACAAAAGATATAATGATGAAGGAATGAAAAGAATTAGCATAGGTAGAATAAATTAGTAACCAAAAGAAAAAAAGAAAAGAAAAGTAAAAGAAACAAGCAGAGAAACAAAGGAAGGGTATACCAAACAAGCAAGAAACAAGACAGGAGCAAATCCTTTTAAAAAAAGGAGAGAGAAGCAAAAAGTAAACACGGAAAATCTCTCTATTCTCTTAGACCCCTAAGGATCATCTCAGGCTGCTGGTTTTCCTCAATCTCTCACCTTGCAGCCTGCCCTCTGAAGGTTTTGAACAGGGTTTTAGTGAGTAAAATAAGAGAAATAAAAGAAAAGGAACCCTTTTTTTGGGGAAAAGATAATAGAACAAAGAAAAGTTAATACAAAAAAAAAAATGTCTATATGTTCCCTGTCATAAAGTTGCAGCTGGAAAACTGATAACATGGGGAAGGGCTTCTCAAGAGCCAAGAATTGAACCAGGGACCTCATGTATGCTAGGCAGGAATTCTTCCACTGAGCTATTCTACCTCCTTGGGTTAATTAGTCTTCCAGAAGGCTATCCGCCCTTTTCCCTCAGTTAGATTAGATCCCCTGCAGTCACCTGGAGTGGTGCTGATCTCTGACTGTCTCTGCCTCCTCTCTGATGTAATTCCTCTCTTCACCTAGGTGACTGGGTGTGACCACCTGCCTGAAGAGATCCCCTTCCAATCTCCCTGCTGAGTTGGGTTCCCTTCTGATATTCAAGGGTGGCTGAGCTGGCTAAACTCACCACAAAGAAATCACTCTCCTCCCTCTGAGATCCCTCTAGTTTGCAGGGAATCTGTGTCACACTCGCATTTGGAGCATGGGGCCAAGGGCTCCACCTAATCTGTCTATCCTGAGGCCTGGGTATATGTGCCCCTTCCAGCCACTGAGGTAGGCCACCAGTGATTATTCCTGGCTTCCATCTCTGTCCAGTACCCTCCTAGATGACTCAGAGCACCTTCCCATGGAGGTAGACTCTGCTCTTCTCTCAGATACAATTCATCAGGAGTTTTATCCTCACTTATCTTGGGGGTGGGGGAGAGGAGCCATTCCCGGCAGCCTGGAGGTTTAATAACTCAAATTTACTTGGATAGGCTTCTTCATGTCTCTGACCCTCCTTCTTCTGGGAGTTGGCAAACAGTGCCCTGGTTTGCTGTGCCCCAAAGCAGGTCCCCACGTAAGCCTCTGGCTTTTACTTTGTTGTTTTAGTGTTTTAGTTAGTCTTATCTGCCTAACCCATTGGCCATGTCTGTATAATCTGGAAAATGGCCCTTTCCAATTTTCTAAAGTAGGCTTTTGGAATTTTGGTTTGTATTTCATTGAATCTATAAATCAGTTTGGGTGGGGAAAATAAAATTCTTACCATTTGTTTTCGAAAATTGATTATATGAATGGAGGCAACAGGCCCCTAATTATATACTGAGTTAAATATGCATTTCAGACTTTTTCAGGACTTGGGAATTATCCTGAGTGACATTACAATGACAGATATGGGCCATTTTACATCAGCATATAACATGGAGAACTGTGTGGAACAGAGTGTCATCTACAATGTGAAACAATGGTCCATGCTTAGTAGCAAAGTCTCAGGATGTGTATATCCATTGCAGGTGATGTGCCACACTAATGAAAGATGTTTATGTGCGAGGTTATTGGAGGTGCTGGGAGGTGGGGAACATGGGAATCCCTGTAATTTTTTGGTAACATTTATGTAATTTAAGCATCTTTTAAAATATAACAATTAAATAAATAAAAAGAAAATACAGTGTTGATTTTTATTGGGACAGAATTAAATCTATAGATTAGTTTGGGTAGGATAGACATCTTGATGATGTTTACTCTTCCAATCCATGAACAGGGAATATTCTTCCATTTATTTAAATCTTCTTTGATTTCCTTTAACAGTGTTGTGTAGTATTCTGTATGTAAGTCCGTTACATCTTCAGTTAAATTTATTCCTAGGTGTTTGATTCTTTTATTTACTATTTTAAATGGTATTTTTTTCTTGATTTCCTCCTCAGCTTGCTTGTTATTGGTGTACAGAAATGCTACTGATCTCTGAGAATTGATTGTATAGCCTGTGACTTTACTCAACTCCTTTAAAAGTTCTAGAAACATTGTTGTAGATTTCTCAGGGCTTTCTATGTATAGGATCAAGTCATCTGCAAATAGTGAAATTTTTACTTCTTCCTTTCCAATATGGATGTGTTTATATCTTTTTCTACCTCAGGGCTTGAATAAGTACTTCTTAGACAATGTAAAATAGGAATGGTGATATTGGGCATCCTTGTCTTGTTCCCGATCTCAGAAGGAAAGCTTTTAGTGTTTCACCATTAAAGATGATGTTAGGTATGGGTTTTTCTTATATACCCTTTATCATATTCAGAAAGTTTTCTTCTATTCCTATCTTTTGCAGTGTTTTTACCAGGAAATTATGCTGTGTTTTGCTGAATGCTTTTTCTGCATCTATAGAGATGATCATGTGAATTTTTTCTTTCAATCTGTTTATGTTTTGTGTTACATTGATTGATTTTGTTATGTTGAACTATCCTTGCATAACAAGGATGAAACACACTTGGTCATGGTGTATAATTCTTTGGATTTTTTTTTTCATATTCATTGAAAATTGTTTATTTGCTGAAAAGAAAAGATTTTGCTGTTCACAATTATTGATATGTTCTTGAATATGATTATCAAGTATTTTGTTGTGGATTTTAGCATATAGGTTCAATAGGGAGAATGGTCTGTAATTTTCCTCTCTTTTGGCATCTTTGACTTTGCTATTAGGGTAATGGTGGTATCATAGAATGAGTTGGGCAGTGTTCCTTCTAAATCTATTTTTTGGAAGAGCTTAAGCAGGATTGGTGTTATCTCTTCCCAGAATGTTTGGTAGAATTAACCATTATAAACGTCTGTTTCTGGGCTCTTAGTTGGGAGGTTTATGATGAAGGAGTCTATATCTTTATTTGTAAATGGACTGTTGAGTGCATCAATTTCTTCTTTCATCAGTGCTGGCTGCTTGTGAGTTTCTAGGAATTTGTCCATTTCCTCTAAATTTTTGTTTTTCTTGATAATATTATTTTTCAAGTTATCTTCTTATGATACTCTTTATTTTTGTGGCTTCAGTGGTGATATCCATTCCGTCATTTCTTATTTTGTGTATTTGCATCTGCTCTCTCTTTTTCTTTGTTAGTCTTGCTAAAGGTTTGTCAATTTTATTGATCTCCTTGAAGAACTAGCTTTTGGTTTTGTTTATTTTTTCCAGTGCTTTCTTATTTTCTATTTCATTTACTTCTGCTCTACTCTTTGTCATTTCCTTCTTTCTACTTCCTTTGAGGTTCATTTGTTGTTGTTTTTCCAATTCCTCCAGCTGTGCAGTGAGGTCTTCAATTTTAGCTCTTTCTTCTTTGTTGATATATGCATTTATGGCTATGAATTTCCCTCTCAGTACAGATTTGGCTACTTCCCATATGTGTTGTGTTGTGTTTTCATTTTTATTCCTTTCAAGTGAATTACTGATTGTAACCGTTGGCCAATTTGATGTGATTATGAATCCCAAAAATATAATTAGATCATGCTTGTAAACTGATCTGTTAATCTGGGCATGATTAGGTTATGATTAGGATGTTTTGCCCCACCCCTTGGTGGGTGGGGAATCGAATATAAAAGGCAAGGTAAAGGACAGATGGAACAGGTTTTGAAGCAGTCTTTGAGAAGCAGATTTGATGTTGGAAAGAAG
>JAQZBX010064477.1:0-16485 GCA_029593785.1 Cabassous unicinctus | reverse complement strand
TGATAGCCTTTTCCACAGTTCACATCTGAGAGTTGTGGCTTAACAGAACTGATGAAAGTGACCAGGGATTGGAGTTTGGAGTTTGAAATGTGTGTACGTGTTTTTGTATGTGAGCATAAAATTTCAACACAGCAAAGATTTAAAAACCAATTTTCCCTGCCTGATATCTTACAAAATCTGAAATATGAACATCAGATATAAAGTGCTGATTGGAAGAGGAAGAAATCCCTAGAGGAATATTCTTTCCCTTTTGACAAAAAGATCAAGAATTTTCTTTCCCCCTGCCCCCATGCATCTTTTGTTATTCTTCTTATGGTATGAACAATGATGATCTCATTTGAGTTAGATTCATAAATGTCAGACCTCAGAAAGATATCCTGGAAGGTTTGTAAGAGAGACCAAGTGAGTTATTGCAGGAAATAGCTGAGTCAGTTGATGTTGATCAAGGTAACTGGGAGAAGTTGTGTGATGAGGAAATAAGGCAGGTGACTCCAATCCTCCAAATCTCATTCCCCTTCTCCCTTTAACGTTCCCAATTTGTAGAGAAGAAAATAACCTGGAACGTGACTTCAGCATACAGAGTTTCTCTCCTGAAGCCAATGTCACTGTGCAATACCCATGAGTGAGGCAAAAGTAAATATTTCTTCAATCATATTCCCTGGAGAAAGACACATCCTGAAAAATGAGACGTTCATAGGATACAGAACCTCTCGAGACCTTGGGGACATGTATATCTGAGTTGCTAATTAATGTGTAGTTGTACAATGTCCAGAACAGGGTTTTCTCATGAAAATGCATGAATGAAAGCATTTCTTAACTGGTCATTTGCAGAATCTCCAATCAGACAAAATCATAGACCAACTCTCCCACCCATACCCACACCCCTCAAGTATATATATTCATATTCAATTCTGTTGGTGGCTAAAAGGAAAAAGCAATGTCTTTGCTATCAGAAGTTAACTATTTGGTTTCCATTTTGTAAACCTATATTTTCATTAATAAGCATAAACATTTAACATATAGTAAACATTATCCATCACACTGGTAATGATGAATAGTGCCTCATTATGAGGAGGCACCAAATTACTGAATCAATTCAAGATTATTTGTCATTAATTTTGTTTTTAATTTGACTTTAAATTCAAAACTTTACTGATTAATATTTTTTAATTAAATATGTACACATATTATCATATATTTACCTCTGGTCTTTGTGTGTTATGAGAAACAGATACAACACTGCTATATTAAAGGAGTTAAAAAAGAATCCATCCATTTCTCACTCTGTGTAGAAGACTTTCCCTACCCATTCCAGATCAATGATTTTTAAATTTTATTTATTTGTTTACTAATTTATTTTAAATATACATTTTTGTTTTTTTAAAGAGATAATTAGATTACATGAATGTTACATAAAAAATATAGGGGATTCTCATATGCCCCACTCCCTTCCCCTCCCACATTTTTCCACATTAACAAAATCCTTCATTAGTGTGCTACATTTGTTAAAATTGATGAATACATTTTGGAGCATTGCCAATAGGTGTGAATTATAGTTTACATTGTAGTTTACACTCACACAATTTTGTAAGTGCTGAAAAGATATAAAATGGTTTGTATCTGTCATTTCAATGTAATTCAAGACAATTCCCAAAGTCCAAAAATAGCCCTATATTATTCCTGTTTTTCCCTCTCCCTTCCCTCAGAACCTCCAGTGGCTACTGCATCCACATCAATGATAAACATTCTTCCTTTGCTGGAATCACAATAATAAGTCTATACTAGAATGCCAGTAAGTCTTCTCTAGTCCATCATTCATTCCCCAATCCTGAGGATTTTGGATGGTGATGCCCACTCCTCCTCTAATTGAGAGGGGGCTTAGATCTCATGGGGAAGATGGAATGGACTGTCTTGCTTACAGTTGCAAACTCTATCTATTCCTTGGGATGGTGGTTGTCCATCATCATCTCCTTGTTAATTGTCCTGAGTGAGTCCAATGAACTGTAGAGTAGGTGTGGCAACTCTGTTGACATTCAGGGGCAGCTGGCACATGGACTGCCCAAAGACTTAAGTCTCTTGGAAATACACCTCTCAACTCTAGCACTAACTATAGGTTCAAATAGAAGGGGCAGAAGAACTATTTGCAGGGAAACCAAAACTGAGTCCAACTCTTTCACACTGGGGAGCATAAATTCCATGAAAAACCCACAAACAAGGTACCAAATTCCTGAGCTCTCTGCCCTGCCTATCAAGTCTGAATGCCCCCACTACTTGAGGCAATGTTTCCTTTGGCAGTCAATGAGATCCTGCTGAGATGTAAATAAGCATAGCCTCTGGAATGACATACTCCTCACTTTGAAGACTCATTGCCACATAAACTAATTTGTCTTTACACTTTCACCCTTTTGTTCAAGGTCTTTTTCTAGTTGCATTGCTAGTTAGTGCTTGGTAGTAATCCCTCAGTGCCAGGGACTGTTCATCCACTGGAGTCTTGTCCTACACTGGGGGAAAGATAATGCATTTATATGCTGAATTCGGCTTAGAAAGAAACCACATTTGAGTAAAAAGGAGGCACTCAGTATGTAACTAGTAGGCTCCCTATAATACTAGGTTAAGTTTCAATTTCAAAAGTAAAGTTTCCTAAAGTACATTCATCAATATCAAGGATCCATCAATCATCCATCCACCTTCAGTAGTCACTGCCCCTCTACTCTCAGGATTCTTGTTGTCCCATTAGAGAGTGTGGCAGAGCTCCTCAGAATGGAAATTCAATATTCTTTTGGTTATTGTGTTAATCTCCATCCACCCATGAACACTGAACATATTTAAATGACTTATAAGTATGCCCCAGGTAAACCTTCTACCATGCATTCCCATCACTGACATCCCACCCCAATGATCCTCCCCTGCCACAGTTGTAACCCTTCTGTGATCTAAAATTTCTCCATAAGAAAATGAAATAATAATGATAGTTTTGAAAAAAAAACTTAAAAAATAAAAAAAATTTGAATAATAAAAAATAATTTAAAATATTAAATTAAAAATTTTTTGAGCTTTTTATTATTTATTTGTCCCCCTCCCCCACCCCTTGCTGCTTGTCTTTCTTTCTTGCACCAGTTCTCCATGCCTCGTGGGATCTCCTTCACCAGGAGGACCTGGGGTTTGAACCCGGGACCTCCCAAATGGTAAACCAGAGCCCAACCAATTAAGACACAGCTGCTTCTCAAAATTAAAAAAAAAATTGACATCATGTCTTTCTTCAGTGTAAGATCTGTTATCTGGTATGTACACTGGCATTTTCTTCTGTTTATTCCTCCAGTGTCTTACTTTTTACATTTCTTTATTCAAAGAAGCTTTAGGTTAAACAAAAGTCACATGCAGAATAGAGGGGCTTTCCATATACCCTATCTCTTGCCCCTTTTTCTATTTCCCATAATAATAACAGTTTACATGTGGATGGTACATTTGTTACAATAGATGTATAAATATTGAAACATTGCTACTAATCATGTGCAATGATTTACATAATGGTTTACATTTTGGACCATACACATTTATAAATTTTGATGAAATTTAAGATGGCATGTATCCATTGTGGCAAGACCTTGTAGAACAACTCCATCGCCCACCAAAATGCCTCATGTTCCATCTATTCTATTCCTCCCTCCCCCTCCCCTTGGGTCCCATGGCAACCATCATGCTTCACTCCTTGAAGAACAAGATTCATGGTTACTTAGAAAAACATTGAGGGCTTGACATACTGGCCTGTCCTCCCTTATTAGGCACTGCCTATGCTCTGGAAAGATTCCCACCCCTTTATCTGAGAATATTACAGGACCCCCCAGCATGGGAATCCATCACCTCCCCGTGCCTTATGTGGGTCTCCACCCACTGAAACAACATACTTTGATGAGATGAACACTCATTCTCTAAAATCCTGCCCCAGGTACACCCTTTCCCAAATAGCCCCCACATCCAACACCCTAAATCATTAACCCTTCCCTGCCGTATTGCCAAAATAACATTCCCAACGTTGTGGTTTCAACCATATACCCGCAAATCCACCATGTTCACCTCGTCCCTCCCCCAACTGTCACCCCAGTTCTATGGACAGTCCAACCCAGCCTCCCCACCCTACCCGTGTCACAAACCAGCACCACCCAACCCAATATTATCACTGCACCATTGTCATGCCCATCTACACACTATCAACTCAGGATAGAATTTGTCCATATGAGCATTTACTCACAACGTTCTTCTCCCTTTCTGTCACTTGGAAACCCAGCTTTCAGACTCTAGCTCTGTGAGTCTGCTCAATTGGCTTAATTGATACCAGTGAGGACATGTAATATTTATCCTTTAGTGCCTGGCTTGCTTCACTCAACATAAGGTCTTCAAGATTAATCTATTTTATCCTATGTGTTAATACTACATTCCTTCTTACAGCTGAGTATGATTCCATTGTATATATATGCCACAATCTGTTTATCCATTCATGTGTTGATGGACATTTGGCTGTTTCCAAATTTTGGCAAGAGTGAATAATACCACCATGAACACTGGTGTGCATATATCTGTTCATATCCCTGTTTTCAATTCTTCTGGTTGTAGTCTTGTTCATTTAATATATGCCAGTTTAATGGTTGTAAGATTATATCTAGTTGTACTTTGATTTGTCTTTTTTGGCCATTTGCATTTCTTCTTCAGAGAAGTGTCTATTCAAATAACTTGCCCATTTTTTAAATGGGTTTTTTGTCTTTTTATTTTTGAGGTGTAGGGTTTCGTTTTATGTATTGGATACTAGGCCACTATCACACATACAGTTACCAAATATTTTTTGCCATTGTAGAGACTACCTTTTCATTTTCTTGAAAAACTCCTTTGATGTTCACATGTTTTTAATTTTGAGGAGTTCCCATTTATCTATTTTTTCTTTCATTACTCATGGTTTTGTTGTAAAGTTCATGAAACCATTTCCTAATTCATGGTCGTGTAGATGCTTCCCTACATTATCTTCCAAGAAATTTATGGTCTTGGATCTTATATTTGGATCTTTGATCCATCTTGAGTTAATTTTTATATATGTATGAGGTGGTACTCCTCTCTCATTCTTTTGGATATAAATATCCAGTTCTCCAAGCACAATTTTTGAAAAGGCCTTTCTCTCCCAGTTGAAAAGCCTTGAAGACCTTATTTAATATTGGTTGACTGCATATGCAAGGATTTATAGCAGAACTCTCATTCGGTTCCATTAGTCATTATATCTATCCTTGTCCCAATACCATGTACTTTGGGCCACTGTAGATTTGTAGTATGATTTAAGTCAGGTAGTGTGCTTCATCCAATTTCATTTTTCTTTTTCAATATGTCTTTGCCTATTTGGGGCCCCTTGCCTTTCCAAATAAATTTCATAGTTAGCTTTTCAAATTAAGTGAGAAATGCTGTGGTAATTTTTATTGGGATTGCATTAAATCTGTAAATAAGTTTGGGTAGGTTAGACATCTTAATGATATTTAATCTTCCTATCCATGAACAGGGAATATTATTCCATTTATTTAGGACTCCTTTGATTTCCCTTAACAGTGTTATGTAGTTTTTTTCATACAATCATTGACATCTTTAATTAATTTTATTCCTAGGTATTTGATTCTTTTATTTGCTGCTGTAAATGGGAATTCTTTTCTTGATTTCCTCCTCAGTGTGCTCAATATTTTAGTTCAGAAATGCTACTGATTTTTGCATTTTTATCATAACCTGTGACTTTACTGAACTCATTTATAAGCATTAGAAAGTTTGTTATAGATTTCTCAGGGATTTCTATGTATAGGGTCATGTCATCTGCAAATAGTGAAATTTATTTCTTCCTTTAAATTTGGATGCCTTTTATATCTTTTTCTTGCACAAGTGCTCAAGCAATTACTTCTAACACAATGTTACATAAGATTGGTGACAGTGGGCATCCTTGTCTCATTAGAGAACTTAGAGGGAAAGCTTTTAGGATTTCATCATTGAATATGACATTAGTTCTGGGTTTTCTGTATATATCATTTATCATGTTGAGGAAGTTTCCTTCTTTTCCTATCTTTTGAAGTGTTTTTTATCAGGAATGGGTGCTGTATTTTGTCAAATGCTTTTTCTGCATCTATAGAGATGATCATGTGATGTTTTCTTTCAATCTGTTTATGTGGTGTGTTACATTGATAGAAATTCTTATGGTGAACCACCCTTGCATACCAGGGATGAAGCCCTCTTGGTCATGGTATATAATTCCTTTGATGTGTTGTTGAATACAATGAGGATGTATTTTGTTGGGGATTTTATCATCTAGGTTCATTTGAAAGATTGGTGTATAGTTTTCCTTTCTTGTGGCATCTTTGTTTTCATATTAAGGTAATGTTGGCATCATAGAATGATTTAGGCAATGTTCTTTTCACTTCTATTTTTGGAAGGGTTTAAAAAGGATTGGTGTTAGTTCTTATTGAATGTTTGGTAGAATTCACCTGTGTAGCTATCTGGTCCTGGGCTCTTTTAGTTGGGAGGCTTTGGATGACATATTCAATCTTTTTACTTGTGATTGGTCCTTTGATTTCATCAATATTTTTCTTTCATCAATGTAGGCTGTTTGTGTGTTTCTAGAAATTTGTCAATTTCCTCTATATTATCCATCTTGCTGGTATACAATTTTTCAAAGTATCCTCTTAGGATATTCATTAATTCAGTGAGGTCAGTGGTGATATCCACTTCCTCATTCCTTATTTTATGTATTTGCATCTTCTGTCTTTTTTCTTAGTTAGTCTAGATAAGGTTTTGTCAATTTTATTAATCATCTCAAAGAGACAGCTTTTGATTTTGTTTTTTTTTTCTAGTGTTTTCTTATTTTCAATTTCATTTAGTTCTGCTCTAATTCTTGTTATTTCCTTCTTTCTACTTCCTTCATGTTAGCTTGTTGTTCTTTTTCTAGTTTCTCCAGGTATGCAGTTAGGTCTTGATTTTTAGCTCTTTCTTCTTTCTAGTGATTCTTAGTATTTATGGCTATACATTTCCCTCTCAGTACTGCTTTTGCAACATCCCTGAGGTTTTGATAATTTCTGTTTTCATTTTCTTTCATTTCATGGTTGTTACTGATTTCTTTTTTGTGTGATTTCCTCTTTGACCTGCTGATTGTCTAAGAGTGTGTTATTTATCTGTCATATATTTGTGCCTAATCTGCTTCTCTGCCCCTTACTGATTTCCAGCTTCTTTCCTTAGTGGTCAGAGAAATTACTTTGTAGAATTTTAATCTTCTTGAATTTATTGTGAGTTGTTCTGTGGCCTAGCATCTGGACTATATTAGAGAATGATCGATGTGCACTCAAAAAGAATGTATAACCAACTGTATTTTAGTGTAATGTTCTGTATATGTCTATTAGGTCTGGATCCTCTTATGTATTATTCAAGGTTTTTGTTTATTTATTGATTCTCTCTCTAGATGTTCTGTCTAATGGTGAGAATGATGTATTAAGGTCCCCCATTATAATTGTAGAGGCATCTATTTCTCCACTTAATTTTTCCTATGTTTGCCTCATGTATTTTGAGGCTCCCTAGTTAGGTGCATACATGTTTATGGTTGTTCTATCTTCTTGATATATTTCCCCTTTTATTAATATGAATGATTTTCTTTGTCTCTTACAATAGATTTGCATTTAAAGTCTATTTTCTCTGATATTAGTTGAGCTACTCCCACCCCTTTTTGCTTTTTGTTTGTATGTAAAATTTTTTCCAACCTTTCATTTTTAGCCTTCTTGCATCCCTGGGTCTAAGGTGAGTTTCTTGTAATCAGCATATAGTTGGGTCATATTTCCTTATCCATTCAGCCAAACTGTACCTCTTAGTTGGAGATTTTAAACATTCAATGTCATTACTCTATGGAATTACTTTTTCCAACCTTTCATTTTTAGCCTTCTTGCATCCCTGGGTCTAAGGTGAGTTTCTTGTAATCAGCATATAGTTGGGTCATATTTCCTTATCCATTCAGCCAAACTGTACCTCTTAGTTGGAGATTTTAAACATTCAATGTCATTACTCTATGGAATTACTTATACTAGCCACATTTTCTTTAGATTTATAGATTTCATATCCTGTTTTTATTTCCCTTTTAACTTTTCTGTTTTTCTTACACTCTCCTCCAATTCTCTTGCTCCTCTTTTTTCCTTTCAAAATTCAGAACTCCCTTTAGTTTTCTTAAAGGGCAGGTTTCTTATTGACAAACTCTCTTAATTTCTCTTTTTATGTGAAATATTTGAACTCTCCATCATTTTTGAAGGCAGCTTTCATTGATACAGAATTCTTGCCTGAAAGTTTTTTTTCTTTTAACGCTTTAGCTATGTCATTTCACTGCCTTCTTGTCTCGATGGTTTCAGATGACAAATCAGCACTTAATCTTATTGAGTGTCCCTTGAATATGATGGATCTCTTTTCACATGTTGCTTTCAGTATTCTTTCTCTGTCTTCAGCACTGGACAATTTGACAAGTATATGTCTTGGGGCAGGCCTGTTAGGATTTATACTGTTTGTGGTATGCTGTGATTCCTTGACATATACATCCTTGTCCCTCAATAGAGATGGGAAATTTTCCACCATTATTTCCGCCAAAACACTTTCTGCCCTCTTTCCCTTCCCTTCTCCCTCTGGGATGCTTGTAATGCATATGTTTGTGTGTTTTGTTTTGCCATTCAAGTCCTTAAGTCCCTGCTTGTTTGTTTCTATCATTTTATCTATCTGTCTTACTATCTTTCTGATTTCACATGTACTGTCTTCCATATCACTGATTCATTCCTCTGCCCATTCAAATCTGCTGTTATATGCTTCCAGTGTATTTTTTTATTTATTGCATTGTGCCATTCATCACCATCATATCCATTATCTTTTTATGTATGTTTACAATTTCTTCAGAATGTTTTCCCAGTGTCTTCTTCATATCTTTACTCTCTTCACTTCATTAAGTTGATTTATGATATTTGTTTGGACATCTTTGATTAGTTTTTCCATGTTCTTCACCTCCTGATTTTTAGTTTGTTCATTAGACTGGGCCATGTCTTCCTGTTTCTTAGTATGGGTTGTAATTTTTTGTTGGTGTATAAGCATCTATTTATCTTGATGCTTTATTCATTTGGCTAGCTTCTCTTTCTCCTCTAGTGCTTTATTTTGCTGTTGTTTTTGTGTGTTGTAAGATTTCACATTGACACTTCATTCTTCTTAATTGATTTCCATGCTTTTGTGTATGTTCCCTTGAATAAAAAATTAAGACCAGTGGAAAGGAAAGAGATAGGAAAAGGTAAAGAATAATAGTAGTAATAATAATAAATGTAGAAGAGGAGTTGTACAAGCCTTAGGAAAGTAAATAATTAACATGATTATAAATCATAAGAAGTACAGAAGAATAAGATTTAAAAAGCATAATAGAAAAAATGAAAAGAGAAAAAAATAGGGAGAAATATATAGAATGAATTAATAGACCATAATGATGAGAAAAGAAGAAAAGAAAAAGGAGAAGAAAAAAAGAGAAAGAAAAAAATAAGGAAAGACAATTGAGTGAAAAGAGTGAGAGAGAGAAATAAAAAGAGGTGGAATGAATGAAAAACAACAGAAAACAAAACATAGAAAAATGAGGGAAATAAGAGAAATTACATAGGTAGAAAAAAAGTCTGTAAAAGAAAAATAACAAGGGGAAAAAAAAACAGAAGCAAAACAAACAAGAAACAAAACAGCAGCAGCAACAACAACAACAACAAAACAACCAAGGTGAAACAGCCTTCCCTTTAGACCCCTAAGGAGTTTCTCAGGCTGCTGTTATTCAACAATCAGTCACCCTGCAGCTTGCCCTATGCAGGTGATATACCAGGTTTTAGCAATTAAAATTTAAAATAAAAAAGGAACCTTAAAAAAAAAATAACAGATCCAAGAAATTCTAACACAAAAAGAATGTCTATATGTTCCCTGTCATAAACTATCACCTGGATGCCTGATAACCAGGTGGATCACTCTCTTGAGAGACCTGGGAATTGAACAAGGGGCTTCATATATGCAATGCAGGAATCCATCCACTGAGCTAAATTGTCTCCTTAGGTAAATCGGTCTATCTGTCCCCTTTCCCTAAGGCGTTTTTAGAATTCTACAGCTTGCTAGAGTCCTGCTGATTAGTCACCTGTCCCCACCCCCTCTCTAATCTAATTACTCTCCCCAAGCAAGCAGCTGTGTGTGACAGCCTGCCTGAGTGTATCCTCCCTACCTTCTTCCCGTTGGGTTAGTGCCCCTTCCAAGATTAAAGAGGGGCTCAGCTGTCCGAATTTACCACAAACAAACCATTCTACACCCTCTGCCAGACCCCAGTTCCTCCGAAGGAGCACCCCTCCACTCCCTTGGAAGCAGCGAGCCAGGGGCACCAAAGTTAATTGCTGTGAGGGTGGGTTAGATGTACCATTTCCAGCCACGAGTGTGAGCAATTCCCAGTTTTCTTCTTTATCGTTCCAGTACCCTCCTATGTGACTCAGAGCACCTTCCCATTCTATATACATGCAAAGCACTTCCTTAAAATAGGTACCTGCTTTCTCACCGCTATTCTTTGGAGAGGGTCAATTGCTGCCTACCGACTCCATTGCCATTTTCCTGGAAGTCCTGTTCTGTGTTTATATTTGTTTTATAATTTGTTAGGTGAAATATTTAACATCACCCTACTTTTAATTGGTTTTATAAAAACTTTTCTAATTCCTAATTTATGCAAGTATTCATCCATATTCTCTCCCCACCCCCTATAATGATTAATATTTTGCAGCGAATTCTTTACAAAAATCCTCTCAGGCATATTTTAGTTAAATTGATGAGTCAGAGATCTAATATTACCACAATTGTTAGTGAGTTCGTATTTACCTTATTAAGTAATTTATCATTTCCTCACTGATTTGCAATGTCAGATTTATGACATTTTATCATTTCAGACATGTATATTTGTATTTCAAAGTTTATGTTAATTTCAGTAATATAGCTCCCAGAGGCATATCCCAAAGAAACCCAGGAACTGCATTAATTCATTCAAATTCTATTCTACTTTTGTTACTGTTGCTTTTTCGATGTTTAATTTCACATGTTTTTACAAAATTCAGGTAGGTCCGTTTTTCAGAATTGTGAGCCCCAATGACTGTTTTAAAATTGCATTTGATAGTTGCCATGGGTAGTCATTTGTTTCACGTTTTTAAGGCTATAGTATCAACAATAATCTAGATGTCACTGTGAAGATATTTTATAAGACGTTTAGCATCTGCATTCAGTTGATTCCAGGGGATTTACCTCAATAATTTGGTGGCTCTTACCTAATCACTGGAAAATTGACATTTCCCAGAGAAGAAATTCTGCCACTAGATAGCAGCATCAAACTTACTCTGGAAAGCCTTACTGACACAATAGAAAATAAAAATAAATAATAATTATGAAGAATGTTACCCTGGCAATCATGACGCTAGATTATATTTTCAGCTACACAATATTGATTTATTGGTTTAACCTCCCTGCTGTTCCTTCCTATCTGAAAAAGTGTTTTCAAAACTTACTAGCATGTTTTGAATTTCAATGTTATTTGCTGAATGCTACTTTCCTATTTTCAGCACTTGGAATTTTGATCTGTTGTAACACTCTTGAATTCTGCAATAAATTTCACGTGACTATGGTGCATTATTCTTTTATTTAATCTGAATTTCATATGCAATATTTCCATTATGATTTTGTGTTGATAGGGGAGATATTAATCTCTATTTGTATTTTGCAACTATTTTGTCAGCTTCTGAATTAATGTGAATCTTATAAAAATGAGGTTTTACATTTATCCACTTAGAAAACATTATAAAATGAGAAGCAGTTACAATAGTATTAATAATTAAAAGTGTTTAAGCAATAGTATCCTATTAAAATATAATAAAAAGCAGAAAATCTTTGAAAATAACATTTATTTAACTTTTTAAATATCTTTCTTTTAAAGTCTTTATACCATTTACCAAAGGCATGATTAAAGAAAAGTTTTATCAGTAAGGTATTCCCATATAATCCACCCCTCCTCCATCCTTATTTTCCCCTATTAATAACCTCTTACCTTAGTGTGGCAAAGTTGTTACGCTTGATGAACAAATATTTAAGCATTGCCCTAACCAAGTTATATAGTTTGCATTATGGTTAACACTTTGTGCTGTAGTTTTACAGGTTTTCACAAATGCGTAAAGTCACGTGTCAGTCATTGCAGTATCAAACAGAAAAATCCAATGCCCTAAAGATGCCCTTCCGTCCATGTATTCTTCCCTCCTCCTCTCCTCAGAATATCTAGTAACCACTATCTTTATATCAGTGTCAACATTTCTTATTTCCCTCATGCTATTAACTACAATAACAATAAATTAACTTTGGTCTATGTTTGCACTCATCCTTATATTTGTTCATTCCTCAATCTTGAAGATTTTGGGATGCTGTCCATTCTTCAGATTAAGAGGGGGATTAGATATTATAGAGTAAAAGAAACTGTCTTACTTGCAGTTGGATATACTCTTTCTTTTTTAGAATGAAACTTGTCCATCATCAAAAATTTTTTAATATATGTTTTTAATGAAGTATATCATTCATACGTGAATATACATAAACAATAAGTGTATAGTAAAAGTTGTGAACTTACAAATAAACATGCATAACATCATACAGGGGTCCCATAAATCTCTGAGAAATACACATAATGGGTATAGTGATAAATTGTTGGCTCAAATAAAAGAGACCTAAGAACAATGTGTATAGAAATTATAAATGATTCTAACTCTGTTAGAATTTTAAATTCCTTCTGTTATAGATGCCTTTCCAGGAGGAATGCAAGTGCTTTTATATGTTCAGAAGGTGGTCTGCAATTGACTGCATTCCTGTGCAAATGGAAGCACAAGACGCTGTGGTTCTTCTCTCTCAAGAGACCAGTGTCCCTGTCCAATACAGCAATGAGAAGTTGCAAGGAAAGGAGCACTCCAGACTCCTGTGCTGAGTAAACAAATTATCTATATGAAGATAATTTGAGCCAAGAGATTGCAAGAGAGAGTTTGAGCTAGCAGGGTACCCACACATGGTTCTTCTTCTGCCTGTCATTGAACTGTGACCTTAATTGAACTTTTTACAAAAGCTACCAAGTCTTCTGCCTCTAATTGCCATTCTTCAAGAAAGGTAGGGTTTTCCTTATTATGTTATAGAAGAAAATAAAGTATCATCCCACAGATGCTTTGAAAACTCAAGGGCCCTGAGAAGAACATTAGCTACATTGGTTGTGTGGTCCAGCTGTACCTGGTTTTGGAGCTGGACTTCATGGAATGTGTCCTCCTGACTATGATGACCTATGACCATTTCAACACCATCTTCCAGCTCCCCTACTATGGTGTAACCATGCACCCAAAACTTCTTCAGCAGCTAGCAGCTATGGCCTGAATCAGTGGATTTGTGGGGTCCATGGTACAGACTGCCATGTTTTCCAATTGCCTCTCGGCAACCACCACAGGGTAGATGACTTCATGTGTGAGGAGCCTGCACTGATGAAAATTTCCTGTGTGGACACAATCTTACTGGAAAATGAGATTGACATAGTTAGTGGTCTCTAAGTGGTTACACCCCTGGGGCTTATTGTGACCTCCTATGGCTGCATTGTTAGAAGTGTGCTGAGGATAAAATCTGCTGAAAGCAGGAGGAGAGCATTTGAGACCTGTGGGTCCCACCTGATCATTGTGGTCTTGTTCTTTGGAGCTTTAACTTCTGTCTACATCCAGCCCAAGAGCAAGTACACACAGAACCACAGTAAATTCCTCACTCTCATCTACACTGTAGTGGCACCCTCCTTTAATCCATTGATCTATACCTTGAGAAACAAAGAGGTTAAGTGGCCATGAAAAGGCTGCTTAGAAGAGACCCAAGATAAGCAGAAAAGGGAAATATTCTCAAGAAATATCTGATCCCTCAGATGTTAGGGACTTTCAGGCATCATCTAATTATGAATTCTCATATAGGGGAACATAGTTCAATAACTAAATAAAGGTAGGTATGAAATTTCCTTTCAATGTTATCTTGTATTTATCTACTGTAAATCCTTCTTATCCTCCTTTCTGGAAATGTTTCATGACTCCCTTTTGATCTACTTTGAAACTGTTATAAATAAATAAATATTTATAGGTATGTTTATATAGATTAATGCATTTATATCTTCATGAATCTTCAGGTTATTGCTCTAGTAACTGACATAGGTATGACAAATCTGTTTCCACATCATAGAAAAAATCTACCCCAGGTATTTGAATTGGGATCATAGCTGAAGAAGATTGGTTTTACTGGAAAATGTTTCCTATTGCTTACTAAGTCACTAAGTCACTCATTTAAGGGTAGTATAAGCAGTATGTGCTCTATCCATAGTTTATATGAGATGTGAAGGCCTTTGGAACATCCACAATTATCTAACAGTGGGCCTTACTAGTGAATTACTGATTCTTTTACTTTCAGTAGTGGCCCATGGGACCAAGGCCACCCAGGGAGTTTCTTATCTCTCCCATCCACAGAGGAAACCCCCAAAGAGGTGCTAGGAGGCTGAATGTTTCTCTTTTCTGCATTTCATAGTACAGAATACCTCTTAGCTCTTTTGATCAATGGTTTGATTCTATTCTTGGGATCTAAGACAAATTGCAAACACAATTTTGAATATTGTCAGTAAGTCTGAGTATTTAAATTTAACCAACAAATTGTTTTATAAATCTGAAAAAGTCTAAATGTAAGCATTTTTATAATATTCATTTTTATTTATATTTGATAGAATTTACAAAGTTGTTTTCCTCTATATTGAACATAACTTTTTTGTCTGTTCTAAAATCATAATTAACAAATCTGGAAACTTTTTAAATTAAAAAGCTTCCCTTAATCTTATTTTCCACACACAAGCTCTGTGAGTCTGTGCAAGTTGTTCATCATGGCATTGCAGTGACAGATACATATCATTATATATTTTGTCATAGCCTACAAAATTGTGTGGGACAGAGTGCAATTATAATGTAAACTGTAGTCCAGAGTTAGTAGCAATGTTTTAATATGTGTCCATCAATCATAACAATAGTCCCACACTAATGAGGGATGTTGTTAATGTGGAAAAGTGTAGGAGCAGGAAGTAGTGGGGCATATTGGGATCTCTTATATTTTTTTATGTGACATTTATGCAATCTAAACCTTCTTTAAAAGAAAAATAAATAATTATAAAAAGAAAAGTTTCCCCTATTTTACACATGTTCACAATAGATATTTATTTACAAAATATTATCAACATTCCAATTGGCTTTAATTCTAGACCCTGTTCAGGCATATGTGCAACATGTTAATATTTTATAGGTTTAATTTCAATAGAAATAAATAATTTTAACACATACCATGTAGTTGAATAAAATGAGATAAAAAACACCATACTGGAAAAGATGTAGGTGATCTAGTCAAAATCCATTTATAAACTGATTTAGGGGGTGCCTAGGTAGACCTTGTATTTCTCTGTTTACAATATACAATTTGATTGGCAATAGGAATTATAAGTCCAGTGTTAAATTAAAAGCAAATCTGGACTTAGATGAGGAGTGATTTCATAGAAAAGAGTATTACAGTTAGGAGAATGCTCTGAAAATAATATCTGTAATGGTCTCAAGATTTAGTTAAAATGTTTTCTTTTATGGAAAGGAGAAAGAAAGGCTAGAAAGAACTGGGTACAGAGGAGATGCCACCCCGTGATCAGTAGGAGATCAGAGGTTAGTTGTATGCTGAGGCAACCTATTCTCTGGGAGGGGTCTTTAAAGAGAGGTGGTGGGCTGGCTCAGATTGTGGAGTTGGCCAAAGTTCAGGGACCTGGGGAAAGGAGAGAAGCTCAAACAAAGTTTGATTGACAAGTAATTTTGTTCCAATAAATCATTTGGTACCTGCAGTTTGGCAAATCACTTATGAGGCAAAGAATGGAAATTTGCAGGGTTTGAACATGGATTTGCCACAGGTCAACAAGGGCACATCAGTGAATCTTACTGAAGTCATAGAGGAAGGTGATGCTTTGCAGTAAGCTGTTTTCTAGACTCTGAAGCATGGGTGCATTTTTTTCACCCTTCACAGATTTCCTGGATCACAGGGCTTAGGTACAGTTCAACATTGCCAGTGATCATACTTAACCTAAGTTTTTATTGGTATTAGGACAGCTAAATGCCTAAGAAGAGGATTATCCACCAAATTTAAACCCTTGTCATTTCAAACAGACACAAAATGAAGAAAATAAAAATATTTTTGTAACCACACTCATTTTAAAATCTTAATATTTGCCATATATTCTCTACATGCTTAGTAAATTTTTTGGTTTTTTAATTAACTTTTTATTGAAATATATCATACATTTTTTAAAAAAGAGTACAAATCATAAGTGTAGTGCTTTATGATTTTTCT